>PVJS01059167.1:0-11583 GCA_004027185.1 Glis glis | reverse complement strand
GCTGTTAGGTCTGATATACGGTCCTGAAGCTTATCATTTTCCCACGCTAATTTCTCTAGTGATGCCAGGAGTAACCAGCCAACATCAGTATATTCCTTAAATTTTGTAAAATGGTCAAAAATATGAAAGATAGAATCACTAAACTCTTTGCTCCTCACAAGAGGAGAGTTAGGGTAATCGAAAGGGTCCACCTTTTGTATAGTTTTAAATAGTTCACACCACGGAGAATCAGTACCTCCCTTAGTAATTAAAGGACAGCCTTCACTCACTTTAGGCTTAATCAAATTGGAGAGCCAGCTCCAGAAGCCAAAAAAATACATTCTTGTGAATTCTGTTACTCTGTCCCCCACTTCTGGTACCAATATTTGTATCAGTCAGATCAACAGAATTCACAGAATGAAGAAAGGAAGGGAGGGGGAATAAAGGGATTTATTAGATTAGCTCACAATGTAGTCCTGATTTTCAACCTCACGTGAAAAATCAGAGGAATCAGCAGCCGGTCAGGCAGTCCAAGAGCTGGAACCCTAGGATTGAAGCAACCACCAATTCAGTCCAGTCCAAGATGTGAAGACAAGGAAACTCCTCAGAGCTAGAGCCCCTGGATCGAAGCAACCACCAATTCAGTCCAGTCCAAGAATTGAAGACAAGGAAACTCCTCGGAGAAATGATGGCCAAGCTTCAGTTTGAAAGCTGGAGGCAAAGGATCCCAGACGAGAGCAGATCAAGAAGCTCCTCAAGGAAATGGCAAAATTGCAGACTGACGATCTCAAATGAGAGCAGATGCATTCTCTTCAGGAAGAGTTGTGGCTCCTTCTACGCAGCTTTCTCCTTCTTTTATCCAAGTCCTGCACCTATCAGAACCCTACTACTCACATTTAGGGCAGGACTTCCAGTTCAATCTGCTGTTACACAACCAAAGTCACATGATCTGGGGTGAGTCAAGTTGACAAATCAGACCAACTATCACATATAGCACCATATTGAATAAAAGCGGTGAGAGTGTACACCTGTATCTTGTTCCTAATCTTAGAGGAAATGCTTTCAGTATGATGTTGGCTATGAATTTGTCATATCTCTGTGTGTGTGTGTGTGTGTGTGTGTGTGTGTGTGTGTGTGAATGGAGATTGAATCCAGGAGCATTCTACTACTAACCCTGTTTTTTGTTTTTTTATTTTGAAAAAGGGTCTCACTAAATTACCGTGTGCTGGCCTCAAACCTATGATACTCCTGTCTTAGTCTATAATTCTAACTTGACTTCATAGTGTAATCTCCCTGCAGCTTCTCTGTCAGTGATTAGTGGATTTGACACAATGTGTATTGTATTGGAACCTAAGGGATACTCTTTCTCTGTAGTTCTCTCAAGAATTGGGTGCTTCTGGTAATTCAGGGTGGTGTGGTATAGAAAGCAGAGTATGTGGGGTGCACCCTCTGTGGTTTCTCCTACAGTGGGAATAACAGTCCCTATTAGGTGGCAAGGGGTTTCCATGGGCACTGCTGCTGTTGGCCCTGTTACTTGAAAGCAATTCTGATATCGACTGTTCCTATTATGATGATGGGCTGAAGCTTTCATCCTTTGTTTAGTAACTAGTGAAGTTCCCGGTGTTTCACATAGACAAGTGAGGGTCAGGATCAGAGCTCCCACTCTGTGGTATTCATATCCAGTCTTGTCAATGGTGTGCAATTTGAAAGGGTGTGGGAGTAACCAATGCTGAAGACCCTAATTGGTGTGGAGTCCATAACAGTTGTGTAATTTCTCTTTGCTATTATGGGTGGGGGTGACTGGTCCAGGAATGGGATATTATATCTCACACACCTGTGCCCACATGGGAACATATAGTTTACTGGGGGCTTTTGTCCTCTCTGTTCTCTAAATTGAATATCTGGAAAGGCTTAAGCAGTACTAGGTAATGGCTAGAGCAAGGTGCAATTCACATCAGCTCAGCTGAGAGTGTGGCTTAGCAACAGAGCACGCAGCCAACACATGCAAAGTCCTGGGCTCATCCCCAACACCACTTGGAAAAAGAAAAAGAAAAGCAATAACAACAAAAAACAACAGAAAAGAAAGGGTGAAATAGAATAAAATAATAAGATATGAAAGAAGATTTAAAGCAAACTAATACAATAAGGAAAAGAAATCAGGAGGAGCCGGGCGTGGTGGCACACGCTTGTAATCTCAGTACTTTGGGAGGCAGAGACCGGAGGATCCGGGCAACTCTCTCACTGTCTCTCTCTCTCTCTCTCTCTCTCTCTCTCTCTCTCTCTCTCCTTAGTGAGGCCTTCTGCAACTTTGTGAGACCCGGTTTCAAAATAAAAGTATAAAAAAATATAGGGCCGGGGGTGTAGCACAGAGGTAGAACGCCCCTGCGTTCAATCCCCGGTACCTCAAAAAAAAAAAAAAGAAAGAAATTAGGAGGAAAGTAAAAAAGGGAAAAGAGAAGAGAAAAATAACAATAAAAAAGAGGAGAGATGAAAAAAAATTGAGCAAAGGCAAGGGGTTGTTCACCCCATCCCCAATTTTTTTCCTCGTGATGCTCACTCCGTGATAAGCCAAAGTGATCTGTGGGTGAAGCAGATTGGAGTCAGCTGTTTTGCAGATTGAAATGAGCTAGTGTGGAGTGTGGAGCTCACTAGCTAATGGTCCTCCCTGTGGTTTGGGGGGTTGTCCTCTCTGAGGGCGGGCAAGTGCTGGCGCTCAAGTGTGTTAATGAGCTGGCATGGCATGTTCAGCTGTCTATGTAGAGATTCTCTCCGGGGCTTTTCGGGCTGTGAGCACCTTGAGTGTGGGGATTGCTGGCACTTGCAATGCACTAGCACAGGATGCATACTTACTAAGCCAGGATTCTCTCCAGAGTTCTCTGGGCTGTGTGCTCTCAGGGCTGGGCAAACATTGGTGTGTGACCCATGGGTGGAGAGAGGCCCCAAGGACACCAAAGATCTGTGCTCAGAGGGGGAGTGTTGGATGCTAAGCAATTCACCATCCATGATCCCAAAGCCTCCACAGTTCTGTGAGAAATCACAGGTGACTCTTCACTCTCTCAGGCTCTGGTCTCAGGTCTCTGCATCCATCAATTTTAAAGACAGTTCCTTCCCTTCTTTCCACATCACAGTCCTTGCTTCCCACCACATAGAATTTGTGTCATAGTCACTACCCTGAGCCCAAACTCTCTCACAAAGTGGCTGCTCAGTGAACCACTGCAGATAAGAGGCTGCTGGTTTGGGGAGATAGAAAAATGCAGGGCTTTTCAAACCCCAGAGCAGTAAGCTTAGACAAAGTACCCCTCTCATGGTGGCTTCCAGTTACTGTGCATGGGAATGCACTGAGAAATGCACAGGACTGCTTCTCAAGCCCCAGCTCACCACACAGATCCCAGGTTGCTTGTTTAGACTCTGCAAAGTGCTGGACTCTGCCCTTGTTGAGGTCACTGGGATGCTCTTTCACCTGTACCCCACCAAGAAGGTATTCCATACCACCCTGCCAAGCCACCTAGTGCTGAGTATTATTAGATGTTTTTCTAACACCCCACATCTCTGGATTTCCCCTGGTTACAGATTCTCCACTGTGTCATTGCCACACTTCCCTATGACCTCCCATCTCGACATGTGGATGCACACCTGTTCACTTGCTAGTACAAAATGTGAGTGGCCACAGCCGACTCATCCCATATTTTATACCTGTTCTTTGTTTTTCTCCTTTTTTTCTCTTTACATTTCATTTATTTTGGTGTTTTAAGTAAGAGCAATACTCACTTTTTTTTTTTGGTACTGGGGATTGAACCCAGGGGCATTCTACCTCCGAGCTACATCCCCAGCCATATTTCTTATTCTTTATTTTGAAACAGGGTCTTACTAAGTTGCAGAGGGCCTCACTAAGTAGCTGAGGCTGGCCGCAAACCCGGATGCTCCAATCTCAGCCTCCCAAGTACTGCGTGCTCCAAGTACTCCCAAGATTACATGTGTGCGCCACCATGCCCATCTAATACTCATTTCTGAAACAGTTTTTTGTACTGTTCGTAGTAATTCAAAAAAAAGGACTATAAAAGTACAACTATAACGTTTTTTTTAATTTTACAGGAGTATTTTGAAAACAATTTGAGTGGTTATTTGTGTTCTCTGATTAAAATGTGAGTGGTGGTGGCCCATGCCTGTAATCTCAGTACATGTGGGAGCCGAGACAGGAGGATCGCAGGTTCAAGGCCAGCCTCAGCAAATTAACTAGACCCTCAGTAACTTAGCAAGACCCTGTTTTGAAGTAAAAAATAAAAAAGGCTAGGGTGTAGCTTGGAGGTGGAATGCCCCTGGGTTCAATCTCAAGAACAACTTGATTCCATTTACAAGTAAGTAGTAAAAAAAATTTCAAAAATTTAAAAAAAGTTCTCACACTTTTAAATATTCATGGGTTAAAGAATAAGAGGGACTGGCCATATTTTAATTTAATAATAATTAAATTACATCAAGATTTATATGTTATAGCTAAAACAGTATTTAGAAGGAAATTATAATTTTATTGTTTGCATTGACCAAATAAAAGAATGAGCATCAAAAGGAAACTATGATATTATCATATCAAAAATTTTTAGAAAATTACATATCTAACCTGAAAACATAAATGGTAAGAATTTTACAGGAATTATAGAAAAAAATCTTCATGACACTGGAGTGACCAGAATGTTTTGGATGGAACAAAAATAACAATAACAAAGTGATAAACTGGAGTCCATGTAAATTAACTTATTTCAATATTTGAAATACATCATTAAGGCAATGAAAGTTTTTTTAATGGAAGCCACTGATTGGTATGAAATATTTGCAATGTATATATTTCCCAAAGAATTTATATTTGTAATATAAAGAATGATTGCAACTCAATACTAGAAGATAAACTCTAAATGAAATTGGAGCAAATTTTGACATTTAACTCTCTCTCTGTGTCTCTCTATGTAATTTTGGGTTATTTGTATATGTAAATATACAAATATTCACATATGTACATATATATTGTATCAAGAAGTAGGAAAAAATAAGAGTCAATTGTCAATAATTACTATGGAAAAATCAAGTTAAATATAACTTTAAATTAAAGAATGCCTTTAGCTGGGCATGGTAGTGCATGATTGTAATCCCAGTATTTGAGAGCCTGAGACAGGAGGATCACAAGTTTGAGGACAGCCTCAGCAATGTAACAAGACTCTTAGCAACCTAGTAAAACCCTGTTTTAAAATAAAATAAGTAAATAAAACTGAGCTGAGGGCGTAGGTAAGTAGAATATCCTTGGGTTCGTTCCCTAGTACCACAAACAAACAAGCATACAAACAACAAAAAAATAAATGCCTTTAAAGTTTTATCATGGAAGTTTGACAATCATCCCAATAATGTTCAATGCAGCAGTTAGTCTACTTGATTAAAAACCTGTGGTAAAAAGGCAAACAAAAAACCCTCAGGGATTAAAAAAATGTTTGTTTGTTTTTGTTTGCAGATTAATTCTCTGGAATGGCTTTAGTTTTTTCCTACTTAACCAACTGAGATCTTGTTTTCAATGCACTGCCTGTATGTAAGAGGCTTTGTCTTTTTTTCCCCTCTGAGGACCTTTAGAACAGGCTCCAGGCCCCAAGCTGCAGGGACAGGTAAAAGTACCACTGACAATTATTATTTCCCAGGCTGCTTTTTACCACAGTGGCTTGGTCACTGTCATTTCTTCCTTATCATTTCTGGCCTTTGAGTAATTCATTAGTTTTCTGACTATCTCAAATAGGCAGAAAAAGGTTTTAATTATTTCACTCAGTACTTTTAAGTGAATTGTACTGGGAAATGTTTTCACTGACTTACTTTTCTTCCATATTGCCAAGAAATACCATTTTGATTTTCAAATAGCTGCAATAGATTTCACCCCCAATGATAATTTGTTGTTATAACTCTAAAAGTTCAAAATTAAATGAGGTCTATCTTTTATTTCATTCCATCTGTTTAACATTTTGCCTTACTTAATGTGTGATTTAGTTGGAGGATTTATGATGCCAGATATTAGGACTTATAAGCTACACTAATTTAAACAGCATAATATAGGAATAAGCAGAGATGAATGGGCCAATAGAAGAAAACAGAAATGAGAAACAGAATCCCATATATTTGATGCTTGATTTGAGACAAAGTTGAAAGTGTAGAGCAGTGAAGAGCAGTCAGTCTTTCTGTAAGTGACTCAATATCCATTGAACAGACACATGGAAAAGGGGACTGTATACTGCCTCCCTCACACCAAACAAAACATCAATCCCTGGAGGCTTGGAAATCTACATTTCTAAGGCATATCAGGAAAGCTCCCAGAAAATAAGAAAATAAAATATCTTCATAAACTGGAAGACGTAGGGCATAACACCACTAACTATAAATGAAATAGTGGATAAATTGAACTATTTGAAAGGATGTCTGTTCATCAAGAGGTACCACTAAGAAAAAACTTGAATACATATAATACATGTCCTACACAAAGGCCATATATCCAGATTACATAAAATAAAGTCAATGATATAGGCAACCTAAAAAATAATGGTAATACTACAGCATTCAACTATTAGTGCACTATAATTGTATATGATAGTGAGATTCATAGTGATACAGTAATATGTGTACATAATATTATTTAGTCTATTTCCTTCCCTATACCTCATCTTTCCTTTCCCTCCCCCCTCTCCAATCCCCTTCTTCTACTCTACTGATCTCCTAATTTCCATGAGGTTCTTTCTTTTCTTTCCTTTTTTTCTCTCTAGCTTCCTCATATGAAAGAAAACATGTGACCTTCGGTTTTCTGAGACTGGCTGATCTCACTTAGTATTATGTTCTCTAGTTCCATCCCTTTTCCAGCAAATGACATAATTTTATTCTTCTTTATGGCTAAGTAAGACTCCATTGTGTGTATATACCACATTTTCTTTATCCATTCATCTATTGATGAACACCTAGGTTGGTTCCATACTTTGGCTCTTATGAACTGTGCTGCTATATAGATAAGAGTATGCATGTATCACCATAGAAATGTTAAAACTTTAATGAAATATCTATCCACACACCAGAAAGTGTAAAAGTAAGACTCATCATAGCAAGTTCTGGCAAGCAGGAAAAATGACATACTCTCTTATCTTGCTGGTGAGAGGATGGTAATGAATATTTGTAAAATGTCTTTGAAAAACCCTTTGACAGTATTTACTTTGGTTAAACAAATTAATATTCTCTAACTAATAAAATACAGTCTTAATTATATATGTGACATAAATGCCTTCTATGTCTATATATACCCATAATAAATGTTTTCATGTATATGAATAGCAAAAGACACATAAAAGAATGTGGTAGCATTCTTTTATCATTCCTAATAGGCCCAAACTGAAAACAATTCAAATATTCATCAACAGTAGAAATTATCTCATGATTCATTCTCACCATTAAATATTACATATTAGTTCAAGCTGCTACTGTTTTCTATAACAGGGATAAATTTCAAATCATAATGTTGAGTATGAACATTCTAGCAAAAAGATTATATTCATTCTAATTGTCTTTATAAAGTTCACAAAAAAGTGAAAGTCATCTACAGAGATAGTGATTGACTAGGAATCAATATTCTGTCTCTTGTGCTGGCATTATTTATTTATTTTATTTTTAACATTGATCTAGTGTTTTAAATTCCATTGCATTTAGCAGGTTTGGGGGAATTGTCAAAAATGTAAACTTTAAGGAAGTGAGGGAAACCTGATTGACCAGAGGATAATTGACTGTAATATACTTACAAAGTGGCCTCAGATTTTAGGTAGCTAGACAGGAGTAAGCAGGACAGGGAAAAGGGGACAGGAAGGAGCCTTCCTGAGAAGAGATATGGGGATTGTCCCACCCAGCTGTGGTCAGAGACTTCCAGCCTATTACATTGCAGCCTTAGATTCCCACATGACTCAGTCATGTGCAGCCATACTAAGCCATAGAGCATGAGGAGGGGTGGGATTTCTGGACAGTATAGACCTGTCCAGACTGGACCTCTTCTCCTGAATTAGACAGTTCTATGACTCTTCTGTTGAATGTACTCAATAAAGCCTTTCATGCTTACCCTATCTGTGTCCCCCAGTGAAATCTTTCTTTTGGGGAGACAGGAACTGAGAGAAACTTACAGCCCTGTAACAAGACTAAATTATACCTGTGGGACATTTCCTATCTATCCAAATTAAGGTAAGAGTGTCAGGGTGCTTATACCCCTCCAATGAAATGATGAGTGATTAAATGCAAAGTGTCCACAGGAATAGACATAACTTTGGGAGAGGTGTCTCTTTAATCAAGGGCATTTCCTACAGAAGGCTTCAGTGGAGGAAAGTCCCATCAGCCCTGGGGAAGGAGGGCTTCAATCATCATTATGAGTTGAATTTGTTCCCCTAAAATTTGTTTGTTGAAACCCTAACCCCAAATGGCTGTGCTTAGACATAGACCCTATAAATTGGTAACTAAATTAAAATAAGGCTGTTAGGGTGGGTCCTAATCCAATCTGTCCTTATGAAAAGAAGAAAGTTAGACATAAAAATAGACCCCAGAAGGCAGTCATCTGTAAGTGAAGAAAAGAGGAATCAGAAAAAAACAGCCTTGCTGATACTTTGATCCTGTCCTCTAGAAGCATTAGAACATAAACTTCTGTTCTGTAAGCCACCTAGTTTGTGGTATTCTGTTATGAGAGCCTAGGTAAGTAGTACCATCCTAAAAGGTGAGTCTGACTGGAAGGCCACAGAATTTACTGCTGTCACCTCCCCTGTTCTGTTTTCATGCACTTAGAGTAGAAAGTTTACCCCAACTGCAAACAGCTTTTCTGGGTGTCTAGTTGGTCTTTTTCCTAGGGGAAACCTAAAAGAGGTAGGTTAATGAGAGTAACCACAAACCCACAGCTGCAGCTAATCTAATCTACAGTCCTCAACTGGTTTCACTGTCATCCCTCTCTATACCTATTTTAGATTTCCCTCACTGTTAGCTAGCATCTTTCCTGGTCTACAAGGCTTATTTGGAGAGGAATCTGAACCATTGATCACTGTGTCCTCTAAAGACATGTATGTCATCATTTTTTTCCTGAGCTTCCAAAGAATTATCTTAGCAACTTATGATTGATATTTTTCAGATCCTCATCAAGATTTTAAACCTTTCTTAGAAGACAGACTGTCCATATTGATAAAGTTTCCCTTATCCAAATTTATGCCCCAAATCCACCCCTGCATACCTATCTGGCACCATCAGGATCTGGTTCTAAAGACTTCTGTGTCTCCTGGCTGCCTATCAGGAGCTTGGGCTATAGGTCCTCAGGGTATGATATCAGGACACAGAGAGAGCAAGGGGAGTGGGCAAGGGACAAGTATAGTCCTCAAGGCCACACCCCAGGGACCCACCTCCGAACATGGCTGCCTCCAGAGCATGGGGTCTCAGGGATATTTGAAACCATAGTAGATGCCATAGCACTTTGCCCATTTGCCATCAAAGTGATGCGGGGAGTAGGAAGAGGCACCGCATTGAGTTATGTGGTTGTCGGCATATTCTGCCTCTTCCCTATTGTTACAGAAGCTCTGTTTCCTCCTGATGATTGGGGCCATTTGGTATGCCAGTATGTTGACTTATTTACTTAACTGTGTTCTTTGGGCACAGGAAGCCTGAGAAGACAGAATGGCATCATAACTTAAACATACTGGCAATAGAACACTTTCCCAATGTCCGCTGGGGGAAATGGTCTCCCTCTGAGGACTAGGATTTCTAAACCAAAGAGAATACAATTGTGGAAATGACCTGATAAAAATTACAAATTCTCCAAGGTTCTCACTGCAAATGATAAGTGGGTTTACTCTAGTTTTATCTTTATGTTCCTATATTCAATGCATTCAATCTACTAGGACACTGTACCATAATTACTAATGACAAACATCTTCTTCTAGATGATAGCACCCCATCCTAACTAGATACAATTCCAAACAACTTTCTTAGTGGCACATAAAGAGGTTCTTCCAACACTTGCAGGTTTTGAGACATTCAGTGTGTGATGAACCAGTGTATCTCAAGATTATGTACCAATTGCCACACCCCTTTACTGTAGAGTACTCTCATTTTTCTGATGCACAGCCACTTGCTGTTAGAACACTCTGTATGTACAAATAGTGGAACTTTCAGATACCTGATGTTCAGGAAAGTCAAACCAAGACCTTCTTCCATGATGTATGCTTTTTTTCTTTTATCTTTTTTAATATAAATATCTTGACAGTTTTTCCCAACTCTATGTGTCCATCAACATGCCTCTTACCTAGACTTTCTCATTCTTTTTTTTAATATATTCATTTATTGGTACATTGTAATTATATATTTTGATACACATCATACATGTATGTGTATACAGGTAGCAGCATCATACATGCACACATTGCTCATTTAGCCCTCCCTCAAATCCCATCCTATTCCCTCTCTCTTCCCTCCCTTTTGTGCTCCACATAGTGATTGAGTCTTATAAGTTTGTGTATATACATCATGTGCTATAGTGTGTTTCCCTCCACCCCCCTCCCAACTCCCTCAGTTAGGTCACCTTCTGTGATAGACAATCTAGGTTGTCAACTTGACCTGATCATGACACACCCAAGATTATGTGATTTTGGGTGTGTAACAGCAGATTAAACAGAAAGCCCTGCCCTGAATGTAGGCAGCAGGATTCTGATAGGTGCGGACTTAGATAAAAGAGGGAGAAGCCACGTAGAGTACGTGCGACTCTTTCTGAGGAAAACACATCTGCTCTCACCTGAGATCGTCGGCAGCCAGCTTCGCCTTTCTCTGAAGAGCTTCTTGATCTTCTTGGCCTCCAGCTCTTGGAACTGAAACTTCACCATCATTTCTCTGAAGAGCTTCCTGATCTTCATGTCTTGGATGGGACTGAATTAGTGGTTGCTCCAATCCTAAGACTCCAGCTCTTAGACCGTTCGACCAGCTACTGGTTCCTCTGACTCTCCACATGCAGTCAGAACCTGGGACTACATTGCTTCAAACTGTAAGCCCATCTGATAAATCCCTTTTTTCAAATATACTCATTCTGTGTATTCTGTTAATCTAGAGAACCCTGTCCAGTACACCTTCTTTGTTCATCTAAAGTTTTCTTCTTCTTTGTTGGGAGTCCTTCTAAGTCCCATTCTATCTAGCTTCCACATATTAGGGGGGACATCCGAATTTTCACTCTTAGTGACTTATTAATTTCACTTAGCATAATGTTCTCCAGTTCTCTCCATTTCCCTGCAAATGATGTAATTTTGTTTGTCTTTGTGGCCGCGTAAAATTACATTGTGTACATACCCCATAGTTTTGTGATCCATTCTTCTGTCGATGGACACCTTGGCTGGTTCCAAAGTTTGGCAATTGTGAATTGTGCAGCTATAAACATAGATACACATGCATTAGTCTGGTAGTTTGGTTTCAGTCCTTTTGGGTAGATGCCTAGAAGTGGTATTGCTGGGTCATACGGTAGGTTCATTCCCATTCTTCTGAGGATCCTCCACACTGTTTTCCACAGTGGTTGCACTAATTTGCAATCCCACCAACAGTGTA
>PVJS01059165.1:0-11582 GCA_004027185.1 Glis glis | reverse complement strand
AAATACATATTCTCATTCATATGATAAATCTTTTTTTTTTTTTTTTTTTGCAGTACTGGGGATTGAACCCAGGGGCATTCTACTACCAAGCTACATCCCCAGCCCTATTTTTTACTCTTTATTTGGAAACAGGGTCTCACTAAGTTGCGGAGGTCCTCACTAAGTAGCTGAGGCTGGCCGTGAACCCAGATCCTCCGGTCTCAGCCTCCCAAGAACTGGGATTACAAGCGTGCGCCACCACGCCTGGCGAAATAATTCAAATTCTAAAGTGCAGGGTTTCATTTAGTCAACTAAAGATACTTTGAAAAGTTACCCATAATAACCTGGTGCTTTAATAGCTATTAAAGGGGAAAAAAAAACCATAATCACTGAACAAATACTATATCCAATGTGAACTGCTTATTCATGCCACCATTTTTCAGGAACTTAGAATTCCTGTTTCAAAATTTATCATGTGAGCCAGGCGTGGTGGCGCACGCTTGTAATCCCAGTACTTGGGAGGCTGAGACTGGAGGATCCAGGTTCGCGGCCAGCCTCAGCTACTTAGTGAGGCCCTCCGCAACTTAGCGAGACCCTGTTTCAAAATTAAGAATAAAAAATAGGGCTAGGGGTATAGCTCGGAGGTAGAATGCCCCGGGTTCAATCCCCAGTACCGCAAAAAAAAAGAACTAGGTCTTCTTAATAGGGGTTCTGTGGTCCCAGGAATGTTTTTGGGGGGTTATTGGGGATTGAACCTGGGGGCATTCTACTTCAGAGCCATACCCTGGCCCTTTTTATTTTTTATTTTGAAACAGGGTCTAAGTTGCTGAGGACCTTGCTAAATTGCTGAGGCTGGCCACAAACCTGCAATCCTCCTGTCGCAGCCTCCCAAATACTGGGATTACAGGTGGCTGGCCCCAAGATGTTTGTAACAAAAGCCTTTCCTTTCACTGTGCCTTTGGAGTCCAACTGAAACCTGGAGGTCAACACTTCACACCTTTATTTTAAACATAAGAAAACTGAGACCCAGAGAGACATCAGTATATAACAGCTTGTTTTAAAGCAGAAACATGATTTAAACCACTGGCTTAATTGAATGGTCTTCCCCTTCCATTATAGTCACTGAAAATTAGCACAGTCCTATGGGAACCCAGACCGAATGTCTCAACAAATCTTAAAAAGTTCTTTAAATTTGAAAGCACATATTGTCATGTTAACCTACATTATTTCTCAGCCTCAGACCTCACCATTTCCCCTTGACATTTGTGATACGTCTTTTATTGCTCCCAGCAGACACATACATTCCAATTGTAAGTTATATCAAGTCTTATAGGATCTATATTGTTTTGCATAATTACTATATATAAGAAATACATAAACTTATGATTGACTTGATCCAAGCAACTATGTAAGTGGTTAACAGAAATGATTATAGGTGATTATCAGATTGAATGAGTATGTCTCCAGTAAAGAGTTGTTTCTGTAATAGGCTGAGGAATACTAATTGCAGCCTAAATAAATCAAATGTTTTCTGAAATTGGAATCTACAATTGGAAAAGCTAGGAGGTTATCTAAACTTAACAAAATGAAAGTTTTCTTTTTTTCTGGAAGTAGTCATTATAAGCACCCGGCTAAGTGCTAAAGGTAAACTAGTTTGTGAATTAGAGAAAGTAGCTGACTTAAAATAGGTTGGGTTATAAAAACTTGTATTTCAGTCATGTGGTATTTTATTTTATTTTTGTGGTACTGGGGATTGATCCCAGGTGTGCTCTTACCTTGGAGCTACTCTCCCAGAACTATTTTATTTTATATCTTGGTACTGAAGATTAAATCCAGGTATGCTCTACCTCAGAGCTACAACCCCAGACCATTTTATTTTATTTTAATTTATTTTATTTTTTATGGTACTGGGGATTTGAACCCAGGGGCATCGAACCCAGGCATTCTACCCTGGCTCTGTTTTGTTATTTGGAAACAGGGGCTCACTAAGTTGCTGAGCGCTGCACTAAGTTGCTGAGGCTGGCCTTAAACCGGTGATCCTCTTGTCTCAGCCTCCCAAGTACTGGGATTATAGGCATGCACCTCTGCAACTGGCTGAGGTGTTCTAAATGCAAACAAATATTGGTTGAATGGAATTTCCTATAGGAACAGGTTTAGAAAAGGGGCATGGGTTCTTAGCAATGAGCTTGCCAAACCCTTGTTACCACAAAATGTAACCTCCACATATGTCTGCAGAGCAGACTTCTCTGGCCTTGACCCTCTTAATCTTTTTGCTGGTATCAGTTCAAAATATTTTAAATTTATATTTTTGCTATTTTATTTCTGTGTCTTGGGAGATAGTGATTGAGAGGCTCTGGAACAAGAGAACTACATATATGGGATGTTGGTTGTGTCTTTATTTGGTCATTTTAGAACACAGCTCACTGGCACTGTGAGAACTCTTTTGCCTGAACATATCTTAGCTGGAATGAGGCAGAGATGTTAATCAAAAAGAATATAGGTATCCTACACAACAATAAAAAGTAGTGATTAGGGGCTGGAGATATGGTTAGTGGTACAGTGTTTGCCTATACATGCAAGGCCCTGGCTTTGATCTCCAGCACTTCCAAAACTAATTAAATAAAAATTAATTCTGTGTGTGTGTATGTGTGTGTGTGTGTATGTGTGTGTGTGTGTGTGTGTGTGTGTGTGTGTGTGTGTGTAGAGAAAGGAAAAACTCTGAAAAGGAAAAAGATTAAACATCAGGAAAATTGAGTGAAATATGCTTTTAAAGAGAGTTATGTTTATTTCATTCTTTGCCTTTTAACACATTGAACCTAATGGATTAAAAATTAATCCATTAGGGAAAAAGACCAGTCTTCTTCTGGTGGGGATTTATAATAAAAATGCATATGTTGCTGGGCTAGGGATGTAGCTCAGTGGTAGAACTTTGGCCCAACCTGCAGGAGGCGCTGGGTTCAGTCCCCCGCCTGGGGGTGAGTGGGACAGGAGTCCTTAGCTGCCCAGCTTCACTGCAGAGCCTTGCCAACGGATGTAATCCTTCCTTCCTTCCTTCCTTCCTTCCTTCCTTCCTTCCTTCCTTCCTGTGCTGGGATTGAACCTAGGGGCATTCTACTCCTATTTTATTTTTATTTTGAAACAAGGTTTCACTAAGTTGCAGAGGTTCTCACTAAATTGCTGAGACTGATCACACACCTGCTATCTTTATCTCTTAGCCTCCCAAGTACTGGGATTACAGGAGTGCACCACCACACCCAACTTGATGATGTTAATCTTTAAACTGATGGTTGATAACAATTATTTACTAACATTATTATGCTATCATAAATAAATTATTTTTATAGTTTAAATGATAGGCTCCTCATAAAAAGTGTTTGATAACTTTTGGAGCACAAAAGTTTTGTGTTTTTTTTTCATCTCAGAAATGGAATGAAATGAAAGTTTTTCCAGATTTGACAAAAGTTGAATGAGAAAAAGAAAAGTAGTTTAAGATGACACAGGAGCTGCAGGAGGGTGAGGGTGGGTGCTGGCCACGGGGGGGGGGGGGATTCTCCAGTGGCCTTCTAAACAAGTTGAAAGATAGTGAAGAAATTTTGAGAAATGCTATTGGAATTCATAATGAGAAATACTTTAAATTATGCATGTGAATTCCTTTTACTATGCAGACTTATTTTCCCTTCTGTCTACTTTAAACCTGTGCATAGCAGTCATATGATAGTGCCACATGCAGCCAATCTTAGGATTGTTTGGTGCATGAAAATCTTTTTGAATGTTGTAAGCCCCCTTAATATAAATAACATTATTCTGATCTCTTACTGTAAACCAAGCCCTGAACTTTACATCTAATTCTTGCAACAACTTAACAAATTAAAATAAGACTTAAATTCAAATAAATTAAAATTAAATTTAAAATAAAATGTTTGTTGTTGTATTAAAACAACTCTTTTGGCAGTTTCTGAGGTCAGAAATTTAGTGGCAGCTTAGGAAGGTGGATCTGGCTCAGGATCTCCTAGGTGGCAGTCTAGACATTTTAGCGGAGCCTGCAGTCATCTGAAGACTTGGCTAGGGCTGGAGATCTGCTTGTGTACTCACGTGGCTTTTGGCTAGAGTCCTCAGTTTCTTGTCGTGGAGACCTCCCCTTAGGGCTTCTTCAATATTTTCCTATCTTGACAGCTGGCTTCCCCCAGAGTGAGTGATCCAGGACCAGGTTCTTAGGAAGCCATGTGCCTTTTCTGACCTAGTCATGGAAGCCATACACCATCACTTCTGCCATATTCTGCTCATTAAAACTGAGTCTCCAAGGGAAGCCCATGATGGGAAGAGTGTCAAAGAATTCATGGACATGTTTTACAATGAAGAAACTTGGAATGAGAGGTTGAGTGGTTGTCCACGGTGCACAGCAGACAAGTGTGTTGCAGAATCTGGACTGGCATCCCAGCAGCCTGGTTCTATGTGAACTGGGTTTTTTTTTTTTGGGGGGGGGTGGGTACTGGAGGTTGAACCCAGGGGCATTCTACCTGTGAGTCAAACCCCTAACCCATTATATTTTGAAACAGGGTCTTACTAAGTTGCTGAGGCTGGTTTTGAACCTGCGATCCTCTTGTCTCAGACTTCCAAGTACTGAGATTACAGGCATGTGTCATTGTACCCCCAGTTTATGTAAACTCTTTTTTTAAAACTCTTATGCCTTGAGCACTTAACCTCTTAAATGCACATAAAAAGCCACAATGACTATTTCTTTTTCATACTCATTCATTCATATGTGGATATTCTTGGATTATACAACCCTTTCTTTTATGTATAATTCCTAGTATATCAACTGCAGTTTTACCTTGACTCTTAGTTCATTCGGCACATACTTACTGATCATGTCCTGCCAAGTACCAGGATACTCAGCACTGTAGGGGGAAGAACTTTCAATGTGAAGGTGAGCTGAGCTGGCACCAAAGAATTGTCAGCTGTTTACTGGGTAGTTGGATAGTTCCCATGACAGACCTTTTTTCCATAGCTTTGTATTTTTGCAATTCTCACACCTCTAGTTGGTAGAACTAGGCACTGTGCATTGTGGGTGGTTACCAAGACTGCATTGCAAGCAAGTTGGCAATGGGGGGGGGGTCAAGTTCCTTAGGTGGATTTGTCTACTACTAATAACAAATGCAGTGACCTCTTAGGAGCTTTGGGCAATGTTGGGACCATAATCTGCCTATGTCTAATATTCCCCTCCCCTCCCTGCCTCAGGTCCATTAAGATCTTCATGATCTCATGTTAGTTTTTACATGCATTTTGGGAGAGATGGAATGACTTTGTCCTTCTAATAAATCTGATTTATAAAGTAACAGTCACCCAAACTGTGCAGAAGGAGAAAGGAAGATAGGCTGGGAATTTCGATAAGATCTTTTTCATATTTTCTGCTTATCTTTCATTTTGTCAGTCCATGGGAAAGTCTGTTTTGTGGTGACCTTTGTGACATATTTTTAGCTTCAGAGAACTCTATAAGGATTCAAACCACAAGGGCAAAGTACACCATAGGGAATTACAATGCAAACTTCTGTTTTGTTTTTTTTTTTTTGCAGTATGGGGGTTGAACCCAGGGGCGTTCTACCTCTGAGCTACACCCCCGGCCCTATTTTTTATCCTTTATTTTGAAACAGGGTCTTGCTAAGTTGGGGAGGGCCTCACTAAGTAGCTGAGACTGGCCAAGAACCCGGATCCTCCGGTCTCAGCCTCCCAAGTACTGGGATTACAAGCGTGCGCCACCACGCCTGGCTTCAAACTTCTGTTTATAGTACTCTGTGTGTGTGTTTGTCAGTAGGGATTAAACCCAGGAGCATTCTACCTCTGAGTCACACCCCCCCAGTCCTTTTTTTTATGGCATTAGGGATTGAACCCAGGGGCATTCAAACTACAATCCCTGCCCTTTTTATTTATTTTTTTTTTAATTTTGAGACAGCTAATGTTGCAGAGGCTGGCCTTGAACCTACTGTCCTCCTGCCTCCCACATACTAGGATTACAGACATGTGCCACCATGTCCAGCTTTTTTTTTTTTTTGAGGACCTCACTAAATTGGTAAGGCTGACCTCAAACCTGTAATTCTCCTATCTCAGTTTCCCAAGATTTTTTACTTACTTAATTACTTACTTAATTTATTTATTACTTAATTAATTTACTTAATTAATTACTGAGATTACAGGCATGCCCTACCACACCTAGCTTAGCTTCTGGCCTTTGTAAGGAACTTCTTGTTGAACTTTAAGGACTTCACAACATACTTTTTTTTTTTTTTGCGGTACTGGGGATTGAACCCAGGGGCATTCTACCTCCAGGCTACACCCCCAGCCCTATTTTTTATCCTTTATTTTGAAACAGGGTTTCACTAAGTTGCGGAGGGCCTCACTGAGTAGCTGAGGCTGGCCGCGAACCCGGATCCTCTGGTCTCAGCCTCCCAAGTACTGGGGTTACAAGCGTTCGCCACCATGCCCAGCTTCACAACATACTTTTCATTTAACAACATACTTTTCATTTAATTTTTCATGAAATGAACTTTTCAGTTCATTTCACAACATACTTTTCATTTAGCGTATTTCCTAATACTGTTTAAATTCATATGTGATTTTGTATCTAAACAAATCCAAATTCCAAATTCCTATATTTTTTATACTTTATTTTGAAACCGGGTCTCACGAAGTTGCGGAGGGCCTCACTAAGTAGAGAGAGAGAGAGAGAAACAGGGAGAGAGAGAGAGAGAGAGAGAGAGAGCTGAGGCTGGCCTCGAACCCAGATCCTCCAGTCTCCGCCTCCCAAAGTACTGGGATTATAAGCGTGCGCCACCACGCCCGGCTCTCCTCCCTTTGTTTATGACAACACCAAGTGAATTTACTAATAACGAAGCTACTTTCTGCCTATAACCTGGCTATTTCAAACCCTAGAAATTCTCAAGTTTTCTCTTCTTTTAGAGGAAGAATGGCCTGCTTTGACCTTTGTTTTTAAGAAGTCTTTTCAATGTGGGAGATCACAAAACTATTTGATTATAAATCTACACTGGATTAGGCTGGAATAGGCTCCCAGTACTTGGGAGGCTAAGACAGGAATATCACAGGTTTGAGGCCTATCTCAGCAGCTTAGCAAGACCCTGTTTCAAAAAATAAATAAATAAATAAATAAAAAGGGCTGGGGGGTATAGCTCCTGGCTTCAATCCCTAGTGCCAAAAAAAAAAAAGAATGTAGTGGCCAGTTGACTGGGTGCTGACTTGCTCCCTGCTCCCTGTGCGTGTTCTGCACGGTGCTCAGGCCTTGCATATGTGAGTTTATGGAACACATTTGTTCCTCTTTCTTTCACACATGCTCCCATTAATCTTACTTCTTCCCCTAATTATCCTGGAGGCTAACCTGGACATAAATCCAGGGTATAAATTTTACATTTATTTATTCATTCATTTATTTATTTAGTGATACTGTCACTGGGCCATGAGTTTCCCTTGGTTCTTGTCTTCCCAAAAGAAGGATTTCATTTGAGGGACACAGATAGGGTGAGCATAATGGGTTTTATTGGGTGGGCTCACCAGGAGAGCCACAAAGCTGGCTGGTCCGGGAGTGGAAAAAGAGAAGGAAGTGGGCCTAGTCTGTTCTTACACTGTCTAGAAATCCTACCCCTCCTCATGCATAGTAATTTGGGGCAGTTACTGCTTAGTGAGACTGCACTAAATTCACCATGCCAGATTTTCTGCTGGTATCTAAAGCTACAATGCAATGGCTCCAAATCTCTGATCACAGCTGGCGGGGCAATCCCCATCTCTTCTCAGGAGGGCTCCTCCCTGTCCCATCTTTTTCTGGCCCTGCATATAACTACCTAACAGTACTGGGGATTGAACCCAGGGAATTCCACCTCTGAGCTACACCCCCACCCCTATTTTTTTTTTTTTTTTTTTTTTTGCAGTACCAGGGATTGAACCCAGGGGCTTTCTACCTCCGAGCTACATCCCCAGCCCTATTTTTTATACTTTATTTTGAAACCGGGTCTCACGAAGTTGCAGAGGCCTCACTAAGTAGCTGAGGCTGGCCGTGAACCCGGATCCTCTGGTCTCCGCCTCCCAAGTACTGGGATTACAAGCGTGCGCCACCACGCCCCGCATCCTACTTTATTTTAAAACAGAGTCTTGCTAGGTTGTTGAAAGTCAACACTACTTGCTGAGGCTGTTCTCAAACCTGCGATCCTCCTGTCTCAGCCTCCCAAGTACTGGGATTACAGGTGTGTGCATTCCTCTTTCCAGGTCTCTTTTTGGCATTTCTATCCAGGGAGGCTCTAGATGAAATCAGTGATTTTTACTTCTTGGAGTCTGTTACATGAGAAGCCAGCCACCGAAGTGGGCTTGTCTTTCCCAGTGGGGGCTGGCAGTGACATCTAAGAATGCAGAGCCAAATCTGAGACCTCTGCAGTCAGGCCAGCTGACTGAGCCACAACTGCTGCACTCTTCTGACCGGCACAGGGTGATTTCTGATGGCTTTTATTCTTTCTATCCTGTTGGGGCAAAATGAAACTGGAGGGACAGCCACCGAGTCCATTAAGAGTCTCTCTGGGATACAGCTATCAGCAGCTTCATTTCTTAAACTTCTGCGAGGCATGTTTGGTTCCCGTGTTTTATAAAGTGAACATCTGGGATGCTGGAGGCAGAGTTCCTGGCACATCTGTGTTCATAGACACTGCTGGGAAGTTAAGGGTTGCCCTGGATAATGTCTGACCTGCCCCAAAGTTCATTTGGCGTCATTCGTTTTGGGGGTGGTGGATTTTTTGAGTATTATACTTTTAGCTCACTCTTTGGATATGACTGAGCTGATAAGTTTTCAGGTCATTTGCATATTCAGTTTCCTTCAGTAAAGTAAGCTCCCTGCAGGCAAGAATTCTCTTATCTTCTGTGATTTCTGTAAACATAGCAAACCCCAAACCCAGAAGTGTACTGCTGTAATGGCCCAGATTCGAAGCATGGTGGTGAGAGGAGTAAGGAAATGAAAATGATTTCAAAGTCCCTGTGATTCTTTTTTTTTTTTTTTTTTGCGGTACCGGGGATTGAACGCAGGGGTGTTCTACCTCCGCGCTACACCCCCGGCCCTATTTTTTATACTTTATTTTGAAACCGGGTCTCACGAGGTTGCGGAGGGCCTCACTAAGTAGAGAGAGAGAGAGAGAGACAGAGAGAGAGAGAGAGACAGAGAGAGAGAGAGAGAGAACTGAGGCTGGCTGGGAACCCGAATCCTCTGGTCTCCGCCTCCCAAAGTACTGGGATTACAAGCGTGCACCACCACACCCGGCTCCTGTGATTCTTTTCCCCAGTTACCCTAGAAAAGCATGAATTAGATTTTTAGGAAGAGTTATTTTTTCCTCTCATTATCCATGGGTTTTTGTTTGTTTGTTTTTGTTTTTTTAAACCTGGCTGATTAAGTTTCCTATTCTGAGGAAGCCAGGATTCCAAAGCCTGGCTCCGTGGTGCACACCTTGAACATATTTTATTGACCGTGTAATTTTCCATTGTATGATATAGATGAGCCTTAATTTATATGAAGTAATCTCTTATCGATAACCCACAGTTTTCTATTGAGTTTTGTTTGTATAAGTCTTTTCTTTAGAATGATATTATAAATGATAGTTTGTTTTCTAGGCAAACTCCTGAAATCCTTACCGTGTTATTTCTATGCAAGCCTCTGTGGTCCGGTGAGTGCTGGGCACAGCACTGGAATGTAGCAGACACTCAACAGAATCTGAGTGTGTGGGAGGCGGGATCCCTCTCTGACCAGTCGGAACCGCCAAGTTGATCAGGTGGCATCCACTTGCCCGACTCAGGGAAGAGAAAGGTGGGTGGGCTGGTGGATAGCAGATCCCCTCTCAGCCCTTATCCTTCATAGTTGGCAGCAACTCAGCTGTAGCAGCCTTGATAAGGATGTAGCAACGATGGGGAAATAGGAAGAAAAGACATAACAAACTTGAGTAAGGCCGGGAGTGGTGGCGCACGCTTGTAATCCCAGTATTTGGGAGGCTGAGACAGGAGGATCACAGGTTCGAGGCCAGATTCAACAATTTAGTGAGACCCTGTTTTAAAATAAAATAATAAAATAGGGCTGGGGGTATAGCTCAGAGGTAGACTGCCCCTAGTTTCCATCCCTGGCAACACACACACACACACACACACACATACACACACACAAACCTTGAGCAAGCTGGGTGTGGTGGCTTGCTCAACAGTCTATTTGTTTCTAGTTTTTGTATTTCAGAAATAAAATGGCTATGAGCCAGACATGGTGGCACATACCAGTAATCCCAGAACTTGGGAGACTGAGACAGGAGGATCGAAGGTTTGCAGCAATTTAGCAAGGCCCTCTGCAACTTAGTGAAGCCCTGTTTCAAAAACAAAAAAATAGGGCTGAGGGTATAGTTCATAGATAGAATGCTCCTGGGTTCAATCTTTAGTACCCCAAAACCAAAAAAAAAAAAAAACACAAGAAATCTTGAACAAACTTTACCTAATTTAATTGTCGTTTATAGACCACTCCTCCTACAATAGCCGAATACATTTGTTTTAAGTACACACAAAATATTTACAATGTTCTAAGCCATGAAACGAGGAACGGAGGGCAATTTGTAAAAAAAAAAAAAAAAAGTTAAGCATATACCTACCATATGTACATCTAGGTATCTATTCCACCTCTAGGTATTTATGCAGAAATAACATATACATTTGTACAAAGACTTGTACATGAATGGTCATCGCCATTTCTTTCTGGGTTTTTTTTTTTTTTTGGGTGATACTAGGGGTTGAACCCAGGGGCATTCTACTGTCAAACTACACCCCCAGCTCTATTTTTTTTTAATTTTTATTTTGAAACAGGGTCTTGCTAGGTTGATGAGATTCTCACTACTTGTTGAGGCTGTCCTCAAACCTGAGATCCTCTTGTCAAGCACTGGGATTACAGGTGTGCGCCACCATGCCTGTCTCATAGCCATTTTATTTCTGAAATACAAAGACTAGAAACAAATTGATTGTCAATCATCAGGTTCATAGGATAAACTGGTGTATCCAGACAGCAGGGTATCACTCAGTAACCAAAAGGAATATACTATGGATACATTTTATAACACTGATGAAATAAATTTCACTTTATGCTAACACAAAGAATCCAGACAAAATGAATCTATACTTTGTGGTTCCTTTTGTGTAAACTTTTAGAATATCATACAGATTAGATAATATAAATATCATGAAGATTAGATAATCTAATCTTTAACAACAGAAAGCAGATTAGTGCTTTTGTGGGAATGGGAGATGGTGGGGCAGGGTGGGAGGAAGGATTAAAGGGACATGAGGAAATTTTGGAAGTGATGTATTATCTTAATTGAGATGATTTCATAGGGCTTTGTCAAAACCTAACAAATTGTGCGCTTTCAAAATGTGTAGTTCAGCCGGGCGTGGTGGCGCACGCTTGTAATCCCAGTACTTTGGGAGGCGGAGACCGGAGGATCCGAGTTCGCGGCCAACCTCATCGCGCATGCGCGGACGCGCGTGATTTATCTCTCCTCTCTCCTCTCTCCTCTCTCTCTCTCTCTCCCTCTCTCTCT
>PVJS01059164.1:0-11584 GCA_004027185.1 Glis glis | reverse complement strand
CTCTCTCTCTCTCTCTCTCTCTCTACCTAGTGAGGCCCTCAGCAACTTCGTGAGACCCGTTTTCAAAATAAAGTATAAAAAAATAGGGCTGGGGATGTAGTGTGGAGGTAGAACACCCCTGGGTTCAATCCCTGGTACTGCAAAAAAAAAAAAAAAAAAGGGCAAGTGAACTAAATAGACACTTCACAGAAGAAGAAACACAAATGGCTAATAAATGTATGAAAAAATGTTCAACTTCATTAGCATTCAGAGAGATGCAAATCAAAACTACCCTGAGATTTCCCCTAACCCCAATTAGAATGGCAATCATTAAAAACACAAATGACAACAAATGCTGGCAAGGATGTGGAGAAGTAGGAACTCTAATACACTGTTGGTGGGATTGCAAATTAGTGCAACCACTTTGGAAAACAGTGCAGAGGATCCTCAGAAGAATGGGAATGAACCTACCATATGACCCAGCCATACCACTTCTAGGCATCTACCCAAAAGAACTAAAACCAAACTACCAGACTAATGCATGTGTATCTATTTTTATAGCTGCACAATTCACAATTGCCAATCTTTGGAAGCAGCCAAGATGCCCATCAAGTGATGAATGGATTATGAAACTATGGGACATGTACACAATGGAATTTTGTACCATAAAGAAGAACAAAATTACATCATTTACAGGGAACTGGAGGAAACTGGAGAACATTATGTTAAGTGAGATTAGTCAGTCACAAAGAGTGAAAAGTTGAATGTTCTCCCTAATATGTGGAAGCTAGGGAGAATGGGACTTAGAAGGGACTCCAGACAAAGGAGAAAACTTTAGATGAGCAAGAAGGCGACCTAACTGAGGGAGATGGGAGTGGGGAAGAGGGAAACCCACTAATGCACACAATGTATATACACAAATTTATCAAAGTCAATCACTATGCTGAGCATGAAAAGGAGGGAATGGAGAGGGAATAGGGTGGGATTTGAGGGAGGGCTAAATGAGCAATGTGTGCATGCATGCTTCTGATACCCTGACACTTATCAAAATATATAACTACAATGCACCAATAAATGAATATATTTAAAAAAAGAAAAAAAATGCAAATTGAAGCAGCAGGAAGAAAGTGGTATTACTCATCACCTAGCAATGTCAAAAGGGAAGCTGTGCCTGGCTGCCAATTCTATAACCATAGAAGGGTTTACCTACAAGAGACTTTTACTTGTTTTATATTCATCAAGAATTGGAGAAGAAAGATTAAAGCAATTCCTAACTTCCAGATTTATATTTTAAACTAAATGCATAATTTTATCCCCATTGTTTCATGAGACACAAACTAGGACAATGCTGCCTAAATGAAGTTGCTCCAGTGATGGAAAATGCACTGTCCAGTAGGGAAGCCACTGGGCACACAGGGCCACCAAGCATGTGAAATGTGGGTAGAGTCACTGAGAAGCTTAACTTCTAATTTTATGTATTTTTAATGTGCAATTAAGTCACACACATGGCTAATCGTTACCATATTGGACAGTAAAGCTGCTTTACCTGGCAGTTCTAGGAAAATTCCATTATGTCTTTCATACTTATTTACCTATCAGTTCTAAATGTGTAAGTCTCTCAAGCCACATATCTACTACTTTGCACATTTCCAAGAGAATAACTGTCCCCAGTCCTTTCAGAGACAAACTCCTGACGTGGCCAGTGTACCTTCCTCCTCACTCTGCAAAGGCTCCCCTTACTGTTTTTCCTCTTGTTAATCTGCTTTGCACTTTCTAATGGATCATCTGTATAAACACTTGTGAAGGGGTCATCTACCTTTGAGGAAAAGCTGTCACTATCTAGTCTGCATCCCTAAGATCATGTCTATTTTTTCCTCCTATCCAAAGCAAAACTTGATGTCGCAGTCAACATTCTGACTGCTATAATCCAAAACAACAGACCATACAACTTAAAGGATGCTTTATTTGCTCATAGTTTTTTGGAGAATCTGGGTTCAGTCCATTTGAGGCCAGTGTCTACAGCTGTCAGGGCATGGCGGTGGGAAATAGAGAGAGGGAAAGCAAGGCTCTGCTCTTATATCATGGGGGCTGGAGGCAGAGAGAGCAAGCAAACAAGGGGATGCAAAGACATAAGCACAATCTCTAAGGCCACATCCCCAGGACTTACCTTCTCTAGCCACACCCTACCTACCTACCTAGGTTACCACCCAGATAAAACCATTACAATAGATGAGATTACAACCCTTTTGACTTAACTATATCAACTCTGAACTCTTCAGGGGGCATTCTTTATCTGACCATAACACTGGATGACAAAGTTGTATATAATAGTTCTGTCTACCTCCCTGCATCTAATTCTTTATGCCCCTGCTTTCCACTGAAACTGTTCTTGAAAAAATCAGTTATACCTAAACACATTACTAAACATACAGGACTTTTCATAGTTTGACTTCTCAGAAGCATATGGGATGTCTCTAGTGAATTGAAAGGTGTCCATGTCAGCATATGGAAAGATGCATGATTACTTCATTTTACAAATTAGCTAAGGGTAAAGAAGGGATTTTTGAGGTGAGAAATGTAGTTAAAATAATCTCATTGGGTAATGGGAATGTGACTCTGGACACAAAATACAATATAGAATAGTATTCTTAAGATTTGTCAGTTCCCTGCAAATTTACTTCAGTGATAATAATCAGATGTAGATACTCAACATTAGTTAAAATATGCCTGCTAAAGTAGGGTTTGCTATATAGTTCTTTATTATGTATATTTAAAAATTTTAATAATTAAATTGCAGAGGGTACACAGGAATATTAAGGAAAGAAAATAATGCAACAAATATGAGAGAAGTAATAAAGCAATAATGAAAGAAAATGTACCCAAATAGAATAGTGGCTTGCTTCTTTAGACTGAAATTTCTCATTCAATCCCTGACAGACAAAGCAACAACAACAACAAAACTGATTATCTTAGAAAATCTCCTGAATTCCAGTAATAAAGAATTAGTATTACAAAGTTTGATGAAGATCAATCTATGTACTAGAAAAGAGAACCTACTTTGTATGGGTTTTTAAAAATTGCAGTACAGGAAATGACAAAACTGCAGAGCAGTGTCCTGAAACTATCAAAGGAAAAGCACTATAAGTGAAATAACCTATATTTAGCCAACATAAAATTCAGTTGTCAAATAAAAATTAATTAGTTGTTGACAAGGAAAAACCTCAATTGAGTACAACATTTGGGGCAAATTTGGGAGGATGTACTAAAGAAATATGCTTAAATAGAGAAAAAGAAAAAGGAAATTGGTGAGCAATGATCTCACAAATTTTCTCTGCATAGTTAAGTATATCATCATAATATGATAGATAATTTTATATACAGTATATAAATATTGTTAGATGACACTTGATGAGTGGAATGATCTACTAATATCCAAGAAATAAAACCTAAATCATTATTTCAAAAGACTCCAAATAGTTCATATAGTATGAAGGATGAGTACTGAGACAAATGCAAATTAAATTTACATGTTTATTGGTGAGAGTAAATGAGAAAATAAAAAATATGGATAATTTTTATGTATTTACAAAGAACATTTAACATTAAGTGGCATATATAGGAACACAACATTGAAAAACAGCAGAATATTTAAATTACTGTGATTGGAAAAGAGACAAAGGAATAAATTGAAATTGATCAATTTTGCAATATAAGAATGAGTATGAGCATATTTGTAAGTTGTTATGGTTAGACCTAGATTTTCCCCTGAAGAGCTCATGTATTAATGTTCAAGTGATGTAATTAAGTTGTGAGGGTTATACGCTCATCAATGGATAAATCCATCCTGATGGATTTACTGGGTGGTAACCTAGGTAGGTGGGGTGTGCCTGGAGAAGGTGGGTCCCTGGGGGGTGTGGCTTTGGGAGTGTGCTTTTGTCTTTAAATCCCCTTGCTTGTTTGCTCTCTCTTGCTTCTGGCCTCCATGATGAGAGAGTAGAGTCTTGCTCTTTACTCTCTCTGCTTCCTGCTGCCATGCCCTGAGCTCTGCAGATTCAGCCAGACATGGACTGAACCCTGAAATCTTAAAAAAGATGTGAGCAAATATATCTTTTTTCCTCTAAGTTGTGTGGTGAGTTGTGTTGGATTATGACAGTGAGAATGTTGATGAAGACATAAGCAAAACATATTAAATAGTACAAAAATAAGGAGAGTAAAATCCAAATGAATAAATTATCACAATACACATAAAGAAGCCAAATGTCATCAATCTCAAATAAAAAGTTCAGATTGGATTAAATAATACATATGCTCCTTAGGAAAAACAAGAAGTATGTAATGCAAAAGTATTCAAGACCAAACATTTGTACCATATGATTCAGTTATGCCACTTCTTCTTATCTTTCCAAAAGAATTAAAGTAGAGCTAGGTGTGGTGGCACACACTTCTAATCTCAATACTTGAGAAGCTAAGACCTTGATCACAAGTTCGAGATCCTCAGTAACTTAGTAATAAAAAAAGCACTATAAACTTAGTAAAATAAAAAAAGGGCTATGGGTGTAGCTCAGAGGTAGAATGCCCTCTGGGTTCAATCCCCAGTAACCCCCCTAAAAAATTAAAGTTAAAATACTATAGTGTTACATGCATACTATGTTTATAGCAGCACAATTCATAATGACCAAATTATGGAACCAACATAGATGTCCATCAGCAGATGAATGGATAATGGAAATGTGGTATATACACAACAATGGAGTTTTACTCAGCCATAAAGAAGAACAAAATTGTTATTTGTAGGCAAATGGATAAAACTTGAGAACATTATGCTAAGTGAAATTAGCCAGTCTTAGAAAGTCAAGGGTTGTATGTTTTCTCTCACATGTAGAAGGTAGATGAAAATAGGAAACAAAAGGGACTTCAGTCAAATGAGAAGAGAAACCAGTAGAATAGTGGAAGGGAATTGGGGGAGGGAGGTAGAGAGAGGAAAAGTAAGGATTGATGAAGGAAATAGATCAAATAAGGTTATGTCAATACATGAAAGTATCATTACCAATCTCACTAACACGTATGGGAAGGGAGGAAAAGAGTTTGGGGTGGGATGCAGAGGTGAATTCACCAAGTGATGTTTGCATGTATTTATGTATCACTTAGAATCTCACTATGATGCATAATTACAATGTACCAATAAAATTATAAAAAAGTATTATCCATAAAATATTTTTAAAAAGAAGCAAGCTTAATGATCTAGTACTTTTAGTTGGAAGTACTTGTTAAAATTTTTAACTACTAAAGCAAAAGACTAAGAAGTGAGATAGAAAACCATAGTAGAGTTTTCAGCAGCCTCTCAATGCTGAGAAAACAAATGGTGGGGTTCAGGACCTGCAAGAAAACGGGCTCATAGTAAATTCCGCAAATCTGCAATTGTAATCTCTACAAGTGAATGTGAAGGACCTATAGGCAAGAAAAACTAAAAATATTGGCTATTAAAAAAAAAAGTAAGCTGGGCGTGGTGGCACACACTTGTAATCCCAGTACTTGGGATACTGAGACAGGAGGATCACAGGTTTGCGGCCAACCTCAGCTACTTAGTGAGGCCCTCCAAAACTTAGTGCGACTCTGTTTCAGTACAAAAGAATAAAAAGTAGGGCTGGGGGATATTACTCAGAGGCAGAATTCCCCTGGGTTCAATCCCCAGTACTGAAAAAAAAAATCTATGGAAAATCAGAGTAGATTTCATGGCAATTTCCCAATTCTGAGATCCCCAACTGTAGTTCAGAATTTGTAAGGAAGAGAGGTCATAGTTCTTTCCACAGACTACAAATCTTGGAGGTCCTCCCCCTAGAAGCAGCATAAGTAGGACTTTTTAGTTTTTGAGGCCTTAATTTGATTCAGGTGATTCTCCTGCCTTGGGCTACCAGAAGAATGGACTTCTCCAAATTCATATGATTTTTTTTACACAAATATCTGGCATTAAGTAAAAAACTTACAGGCATTTCAAAAAGAAGAAAAGAAAAAAAAGAGAAAGTAGACACAAAGATTCATATATGATTAAATTACTGAAGTTATCACTGTAAGAATGAAAATGCTTTTAAAATGAAACAGGAAATGTTGACAATATTTAGTATGTCCCTGGAGAATTCAAATTCATATACTTACAGGCCTGGAAATTGTATATTTGATTCATTTAATAATAGAAATTAAAATCTTAATGCATGGGATTGTCTTAACACTAAAGGCGGCATGAGGAGGATTTCTCCACAGAAAACAAGTTATTAACTGAGACAGAATTATTAACAGCAACATTTTGAAGAAAATATCGCAAAGTAGGAGACAGTTCAAAAAGCATTTATTCATAAAAAACTACTAGAGCAGTAGATAAGAGCAGTGTTTATTACCTTCATCCCTCAGGACATTTTTCAGAAGTGAGAAAACCATAGAAAGGCAGAATTAACGTACCCTCTGCACATCCTTGAAGGCTGTTAAACTAGGCTAGGGTGTCTAGCAAAAGAGGAAAGTCTAGTCACTTTGCTGTGACTTATAATGTGTTCCCAACCTACACACGAAGCAGAGGATTCAGAGTGGTCTTATAGGCTTCAGGTGTCTAAGTATAATCCTTGCAAATCATTCACTGACTACTAAAATGCACATGTTCAAAAGAAATTCCCTAGAGCAGGCCAAAGTGTACGTGTGTGTGTGTGTGTGTGTGTGTGTGTGTGTGTGTGTGTGTGTAAATACATATACTATATACAAGTGTCAAAACAAAATGTATATATAGAGATCAGTAGCCCTTCATCCCAGGGGAAAGAAATTTCAGAGTTTTAGTTCATGCAAGTTAATTGCCTACAAAAGTGACTATAACAAAAAACAATCCTCAGAAGAACAAAATATAATTTAAAGCCGTTAAAGCAAATATTCAAAATGCACATATTTTGAATCACAAATTATCAGATGTGAAAAGCCAAGAGAGAAAATTAAAACTGTCCATCAAGGTTTATATATCTAGTGAAACTATCCTTCAAAATTAAAAACAAATTAAGATAATTTTAGATAAAAATTATAAAATTCATGAACTACAAAAATTGCTAAAGAAAGACCATTAGGCTGATGAGAAATGATACAGAATAATGATGTAATTCCATAGACAGAATAATAGATATTAGAAATGGTAGATATTAAAAATGGCAAAAGAATTTCATGCAAGATTATATAAATGTACTATATACACTATGGTTATATGCTACATATGCCTTTTTCTTCTATTTTTTAAAAGAAACATCTGTTAAAAGTATAATTTATTATACCATATTGTTGGACTTTTAAAATATTTCCATGCATTGTATATGACAATACTATTTCAAAGTAGGGTAGGATGCAGTTTGGGTCAGTTTCTATCATTCACCATAGGCAAAGAAGTATTAACTTGAAATAGATTGCAACGAATTAAAGATGAATAATGTAATTCCTAGATAACTGAAATGTAATACAAAGAATTAAGCTAAGAGGTCAATAAAGAAAATAAAATAGTGGGCTCAAAAATATTTACTTAACATAAAAGATGGCATCCAAAGAGGAACTGATAAGAAATACAAAAGGGAGGCATATAAGAGTAAATGGAAAATGGTGGACTTACTGTCTAATCATATGGATAGTTACAATAAATATGAATGGGCAAAGAATCTGCTCAAAGCAGGGATGGTTAATTGTATGAATTGTTGCCTAAGAGAGGTGTATTTTAATTTAAAAATAGCAAAAATTTTAAGCTAAAAGATAAACAAATGTACAAGCTATTGACATAAAACAGATGAAAGTGTTATATTAATATTAGCAAAAAATACTATATGATGATAAGAATAGTTATGGACAAATAGAGGTAATTCTGAATTATAAAACAGCACAACAGGAAGATGTATTGATCATGAATATATGTGCACTGAGAAAAAGAGCCCAAAATTGAAAGGAGTAATAGAAATCAAAACTCATTGGAGTTCCCAATATTTTTTCTTAGTAAATGTGGAACAAGTAAACAAAATAGATGAGATGTAAAAGAGTTGAATATTAGCCAACTTGACCTAACTTGCATGTAATGAACACACCACTCTACAGCAGGATATAAACTATTTTCAAGTGTGCCTGAAATATTCACCCAGATAGCTAATGTGCTTAAAATTAAACAAGTCTTGATCAAGTTAAAATAACTTAAATAATATGGTATTTTAGTCAGCATTCTCACTACTGTAATACAAAACAACTAAACACACAACTTAGAAAAAGGAAGATTTAAGTTGGGTGTGGTGGCGCACACTTATAATCTTAGTACTTGGAAGGCTGAGGCCAGAGGATCCGGGTTCGCGGACAGCCTCAGGGTTCAATTCCTGGTACAGCCAAAAAAAAAAAAAAAAAAAGGAAGATTTATTTGTTCACATTTCTGGAGATTTCAGAGGTTCAGTCCATGTCAGCCTGGGTGTATAGGGAGCTCAGGGGATAACCATGGGTGGCAGAAAGAAATAGAGAGCAAGTTTCTGCTCTCACATCATGGAAGACAAAAGCAAGAGAGAGCAATAGAAGGGATTCAAAGATGAAAGCCACACCCCCTAAGGCCACACCCCCACGAACCCACTGTCTCCAACCACACTTCACCTGCCTAAGTTACCACCCAGTAAATCCGTTAAAATATATTTCTGCACTGATGATATTACAACCATCATGACTTAATTACATCAACTCTGAGCATTAAGACATGAGCTCTTCAGGGGACAGTCTATAACTGTAACACAGAGTATGTTCTTCAACCCAACAGGATTAAATTAGAAGTCAATAACAGAAAAAAATCTGGAAAATTTTCTAAATTTGTAGAAATTAAGCATGTCATTTCTAAATAATGCATGATTCACAAATTAAACTTAAACATTTACTTGATTAAATAATAATAAAGCAAAATATATTAAAGTTGTGAGACTTGCTTAAAATAATGCTTGGAGAATAATTTATAGTCTTAAATGATTGGATAAGAAAAATCCTTTCAAATCAATGTTCTATCCTTTGAATTTAATGAACTAGAAAAATAAGTGAAAATTAAACAAAAAGCAAATAGAAAATAGAACACAGTAAAGATTAGAGTGGACATCATCAATATAGAGCAAAGGTCAGCCCACTTTTTTTTTTTGGCGGAACTGGGGATTGAACCCAGGGGCATTCTACCTCCAAGCTACACTCCCGGCCCTATTTTTTATACTTCATTTTGAAACTGGGTCTCATGAAGTTGCGGAGGGCCTCACTAAGTAGCTGAGGCTGGCCGGGAACCCGGATCCTCCGGTCTCAGCCTCCCAAGTACTGGGATTACAAGCGTGCACCACCACGCCCGGCTTCAGCCCACTTTTTCTGTAAAGGAACAGATAGTAAAATTCTGAGTTTTAAAGACCAAATGATCTCTTCACAATTTCTTACTTCTGTAGTTATAAGGCGAAAATAGTCATAGACCATATGTAAATGAAGAGGGCATGGTTTGTTCCAATATAATTTTAAAACAGGCAGTAAGCCAGATTTGTTCCATGACTTGAAGCATAATGACCCTGATATAGAACATGCAAAACAAATAATAGGGAATATCAATAAACTCAAAAGTCAACTCTCTTAAGAGCAAAAATATCGGTACAATTTTGGTCAAGTTAAACGAGAGAATACACAAGTGCAGAATTGAGAGAGAGGCCATCTCTACAGATCTTGGTAGCCATTAAAAGGAAAATAAAAGGAGAATCTATGAATATGTCAATCCATTTGACCATGGGTGAAATGGACCAATTCTCTGAAAAATACAAGTTACCAAAACTAATTTAGAGAATTAACAGAACATCTCAATAAGTTTAAATCAAGTCAAGAAGTTGAATTACTAAATTTGAATTTACCACAAGAAAGGTTTAAGCCCAAGTTGATTCAGCAATAAATACTGTCAAATATTTAAGGAAGAAGTGATATCGATCTTTTTCCAGTAGTGTAGATTTATTTGGGTTAAAGAATCTCCTGCAAAATTGCATCAGCCAAGCTGGGCGTGGTGGCACACGCTTGTAATCCCAGTACTTGGGAGGCTGAGACAGGAGGATCGCAGGTTCACGGCCAACCTCAGCTACTTAGTGAGGCCCTCCGCAACTTAGTAAGACTCTGTTTCAAAACACAAAATAAAATCGGGCTGGGGGTGTAGCTCAGAGTTAAAATGCCCCTGGGTTCCATTCCCAGTACCACCAAAAAAAAAAAAATTACACCAACCTTATTCCATATACTTCATTAATAAAAATTATGACTGGAGAAACATCAGACTTTAAAAATTCTAAAAATAACAGAAAAGTAAAAATAGATTTCCTAGGGAAATCTCTCTCCTAAATCTTATTATGGTTTTGCTGTTTCTGTGAACTCTTTTTCTGGAGTAACTCGTTAGCATAGCTCTTCTTGTTTTTAAGTGGATTCATACATACAAGGGTACTGAATTAGAACTTCAGCTGGTTTATGGAGCATGAACTTTTATGAGCAGTAACTCGTACTCTAAAAGGAACATGGCAAATGCCAATGAAAGAATGGGAACACTGGAAGTCCATTTCATGAGGTAATTTAAATCACTCCTGTTTGAAATAAAATAAAATAAAACAGAATGGTATGAGCACTCTAAAATAATCTGCAGCCAGCCTGATCTTTAGAAAAAATCTTTAATAAAAGAGAGTAGAAGAGTCTTCAACTCATGTTATGAGGCCAGTATTATGCTGATACTATAGATAAAGTCATCACAAGAAACTAAACAAAACAAAGCAAACAAAAAGCAAACAAACAAAAATCTCTACAGGCCAATATTGCTCCTAAAGGTAGTTACCTATCAAAATATTATTGAATTGAATTCAGCAGTACATTTCAAAATAATCTATCACTCCCAAGCGGGGTTTGTCCTTGGAATTCAGAATTATTTTAACACCTTCAAATCACTTAATGGTGTATATCCTATTAACAAAGGAGTAAAATCATATGATCATCTCAATAGATGTTGGGAAAGCCTTTGACAAAACTCAAATTCATAATAAAATCTCTCAATGAAACAGCAACAGAGGGATAGTCCTTAATCTGATATGGGCATCAATTATGACCTACTATAACATGTAATGAGGAAAGTTGGGATATTTTAACCTAATTTGAAAAAAAAAAGTAAGATTGCTCTAATGCCTTTTTCCAAAAATTCTCTCACTTTCTGAAAATTGTCTTTTCTCATGGTAATCAATTTCCATAGTCAAAGTGAAGATAAGAAACTCAACAGAGCATTTACTAGGAAATTTTTTCCTTGTATCAGCCACTGTACTAATTTCTTTACATATATTAGTTAATTCTTAAATAAAAATATATAAATAAACATATATAATTGTTTATATGTATGTATATATGTGTGTGTATATATGTGTGTGTGTATATATATATATATATACATATATATATATATGTTCTTTTTTTACATGTAGGAAAATTGATGTTGCCAAAAGTTAAGAGATTTGCTTGAACTTTACTCCTGTCATTTAGAAAGCAATTTTAGAATTTTGAAGTTCTAGAACATTTTTTTTTTTTTTTTTTTTTTTTTTTT
>PVJS01059163.1:0-11585 GCA_004027185.1 Glis glis | reverse complement strand
AAAAAAAAAAAAAAAAAAAAAAAAAAGTGTGTGGAGAGAGCCTACAGAATAGATCTTTGCCAGCTTCTCCTCTGATAGTGGACTAATATCTAGAATAAAGAACTCAAAAAAAACTTAATATCAAAAAAACAAATTCCTCTTTATTTTCAAGGGCATGGGAACCACAAATCTAATTGATCCAATGGTTTTCAACTCTGGCTGCACACTAGAATCAACTAGGAAGCTGTTAAACATACTGATTCAGCATGATCTTATATGCAGAAAAGTCCAAGGAATCCACTGGAAAACTATTAGAACTAATATATGAGTAAAGCAAGGTTGCAGGAAATAAGCATTTGCAGGAACAATGTATTTCTATTTATTTATTATTTTGTGTGGTACTGGGGATTGAACCCAGGGGCATTCTGCCTCTGAGCTACACCCCCAGCCCTATTTTATTTTTTACTTTGAAACAGGAGCTCACTAAGTTGTGGAGGGCCTCGCTAAATTGCTGAGGTTTGCCATGAACCTGTGATCCTCCTGTCTCAGCCTCCCAAGTACTGGGATTACAGGTGTGCACCACCATGCCCGGCTGGAACAATGTATTTCTATATACGAACAATAAACAAACCAAAAATGAAATTAAAACAATCACATTTATAATGGTAACAAGAAAAATAAAATACTTAGGAATACATTTAAATACAAGAAGCATCAGAACTGTACATTGAATGAAAACTGTAAATACTGTTGAAGAAAGTAAAGATCTAAGCCGGGCGTGGTGGCGCACGCTTGTAATCCCAGTACTTGGGAGGCGGAGACTGGAGGATCCGGGTTCACGGCCAGCCTCAGCTAGTGAGGCCCTCCGCAACTTTTTAAGACCCAGTTTCAAATTAAAGTATAAAAAGTAGGGCCGGGGGTGTAGCTCGGAGGTAAAATGCCCCTGGGTTCAATCCCTGGTACCGCAAAAAAAAAAAGAAAGTAAAAATCTAAATAAATGGAAGCTATCCATGTTCACAGACTGGAAGACTTCATATTGTGAAGATAGCAATAACCCTCCAACTGATGTGGTTCTTCAACACAATTCCTATCAAAATCCCAAGCTGGCTTTTTGGCAGAAAGTGACAAATGGCTTATAAACTCATGTGGAAATGCAAGGAACATCTTCAAAAGTAGCCAGGGGCACTCTCACACTGGGCTACATCCCCAACTCTTTTTATTTTATTTTGAGACAGGGTCCTGCTAAGTTGCCCAAGCTGGCCTCAAACTTGCGATCCTCCCTTGTACTTGTGATCCTCCTGCCTCAGCCTCCCAAATCACTGGGATTATAGACAAAAACAGCCAGACTTGAGGGCAGGGCGGGGCCATCCCCTCCTGACGTTCTGTGGCTCTCCCAGGCCCTCAGAAGTCAGCCCGCATGCTCAAGGCCTCTGAGATCTCACCTGCTTCCCCTCGCCTGCCCAAACCCTGGGCTTCTGAAAGGTCTGTGGACAATAAGTGGGGTGGGATGGACCAGCCACAAGAGAGACGGGCATTCCAGAGGCCACTGCAAAATGTCTACATGAGCCTCTATCCCACTGCCTCTCCCCTGAATCCAGGGGCATTCTACCTCTAAGCTACACCCTCAGCCCTATTTTTTATTTTGAAATAGGGGCTCATTAAGTTGCTGAGGGTCTTGCTGAATTGCTGAGGCTGGCCTCAAACCTGCCATCTTCCTTTCTCAGCCTCCCAAGTACTCAAATTACAGCCATGGTACCTGGCTCTTCTCTACCCTCTTTTTGGAGCTTAGTCATGGCTAAGACAGAGCGCAGAGCCCAGGCAGACCCGGGGCTGCTCCCACACTGTGCTTGGGCCAGAGCTGACCCAGGGCAACGGCGCCTGTCAGCATGGACGGAAGGGCCTATGCTCCCAACAGCAGTCCTCCCGCCGCCCAAGCTCTAGCAGAAATTATTCTTTCCTCCTCTGTGAAAGGGGACAATAACCCACATCGGGGAGAACAGGGCAGGTGATGGTCCCTCTACTAGCCCCCCAACACACACACACACACACACACACACACAGAAGCAGCTGGGTCTGGAAGAAGGGGCAGTCCTAAATGCAGTGACCCCAGAACTCAAAGCTCAGTGCCACCACCACCACCCCCAACAGAACCCCACAGGCAGCCTCCTGCTCCTTGTCTCCAAGGAGATGTCTGCCCGGGAAGATCCTCTGCCAGCCCCCTCTGCTGCCAAATCTGACTCTGCAGATGGCGGCTCCTGTGTTAATAACACACTAGCTGAGCTGAGTGAGGCTGCGCGTGGGTGTGACGCATTTGCCCAGCTGGCCTGCTGCTGAACTGAGGCACACAAATTCCTGAGACATCTATGATCACAGGACCAGAGTTCCTCAGCAATAAGTCCCTCTCCTGGACCTTCTCCCAGGAAAGACAGGTCTACTCCTTGGTGCTTTTGTGCCACAGCCCCCATCCATCCCAACCTTGTTCTCCCTGGCTGAGTCCCTGCTCCTGTTCTGTACTCCTGCTGCCCCAAACCTAATGGATCTTCCGTTCATCAGCTGTGACTTCCTCTGGCTCCCCCTGCAGAAACAGAGCCGAACCTCAGAGAAGCCACTGAAGTTAATTTGCATGTTAATTTGCCCCTGCCTTCCTAGCCCAGACTGGAACTTCTGAAGGTGAACAGGTCCTATTTGACTTTGAACTTGCAACATGACCTCATTTTCTCCATTTGTAAAAATTAACATGTCCTGCTTTGTGGGGACCAAATGGAACATGGAAGGGTACCCAACAGGTGATCCCACTCAAAGAAGGGCATTCCCTTTCACGTTGGCTTTGGGGTAAACAGACTCAACTAGGAGCTCCTGGGACATGTCCTGGGGCCAAGGCTGCAGTTGCCCAACACGGGTCCAGACACAAGCATACATGTGAGAAGTCACCATCAATGTGTCACACCTACACAACTTCACAGAATTAAGGTAAGAAAATAAAACACAGATGGTCCCAACTTATGATTTTTTCACTTTCTGATGGTTGATGCGAAAGCATGCCCATACAACTATTCCGTTTTCACTTCTGTACAATAGTCAATAAATTAAATGAGACAGCCAACACTTTACTATAAAACAGGCTTCATGTTAGGTGGTCTTGTCCAACAGTAAGTTAATATAAGTGTTCTGAACATGTGTAAGATGGGCTAGGCTGAGCCAGGATGTTTGCTAGGTTAGGTACATTTCAACTTATATTTTTCAACTTACAATGGTGTAACAGAGCAATTCAAGGAGGCTGTGTGTGTGTGTGTGTGTGTGTGTGTGTGTGTGTGTTATTAGAGACTGAACCTAGGGGTGTTCTACCACTGAGCTACACCCCCAGCCGTTTTTACTTTGTATTTTGAAATAGGGCCTCACTAAGTTACTACACACTGGCCTTGAACCTGTTATCCTCCAGTATCAGCCTCCCAAGTACTGGGATTTACAGGCCTGCTACAGCCTGGCAGGTTCGTATTTAAACAAATTATTATTGTGTGTGTGTGTGTGTGTGTGTGTGTGTGTGTGTGTGTTACTGGGGATTGAACCCAGAGGCATTCTACCTCTAAGTTATACCATACCAGCTCGATTTTTTTTCTTATTTCGAAACAGGGTCTCGCTAAGTTGCTGAGGCTGGCTTCAAACCTGCAATCCTTCTCTCTCAGCTTCCCAAGTACTGGAATTACAAGCGTGTGCCTCCACACCCGGCTTAAACAAATTATTTCCTCCAATTCCCTTGGAAAGATATTTTTCTTTTTCTTTTCTTTCTTTCTGTGTGTGTGTGGGGGGGTATTTGGGAGATGTTTTCCTTAAAATTACTTCCTCCTCCATCCCTCCCAACCTTTTCCCTAGTCTTGTTGCTCCCCTCCTTTAATATGGCACTCTAAATTCAAAAAAAAAAAAGGCCGTCCACTCAAAAGGTAACCATCCTGAGCTCAAAAGGTAACAGTCTTCCTGAAAATTAAGCACAGATGTGATAAGGAGGGGACAGAGACTCCATGAGGCTCAGGTGGCCCAGGCTTTTGAAAGAGGGTGAGCTCAGTTGATCTTCAGTCTTTACCGATTTGAACCAACAGAGGCAAAGCAGCAGCAGCAAAGGAGAAAAAGACTGAATCAGGGGTGAAGGCTGTGGGAGCCTGCCAGGGCGGTTCTTGGGGGAAAGCCCCACCAAGGGAGTGCCATAAAGCTTCATCCTCTCCCATGCACATCTCTAGCTGCCTTGTAACCTGGATAGTTACAAGCAAGGGAGGAGGAGTCCGCAGAAAGGCCACAGTAGCTGGGGGTGTAGCTCAAAAAAAGCCAGGCATGAGACGCATGCCTCAGAACTTAGAAAGCTGAGACAGGAGGATCACAGGTTCGAGACTAACTTCAGCAACTTAGTGAGACTCTCAGCAACCTAGCGAAACCCTGTTTCAAAATAAAATGAAGTAAATAAGTAAGTAAATAAATAAATAGGACTGGGGGCATAGCTCAGAGGTAGAATGCCTCTGGATTCAATCCCGGTAACACACACACACACACACACACACACACACACACACACACACACACACGAGGCCCTGGTCATTCTGCCCATGGAGGTGTGCAGCTGGATGGGCCACATTTGGTAAGTGGAGCAGAGAGAGGCCAGGGAACACACAAAGTGAGTGAAATGGTTATTACTAGGACCCTTGAGTTTTAATCCTTCAGTTGTAACCCTGGGCAAATCACCCTTCCTTGCCTTCGTTTCCCCATTTGAAGAATGGGGATGCTAACCTAGTCTCTGATTACTGTAATGTTCAAATGAGTTAATGAATACACAAACATAAGCAGGGCATGGTGGCGCACGCTTGTAATCCCAGTACTTGGGAGGCAGGCTCTCCACAACTTAATAAGACCCTGTGTCAAAATAAAGAACAAAAAATAGGGCTGGGGGTGTAGCTCAGAGGTGGAATGCCCCTGGATTCAATCCCCAGTACCACACACACACACACACACACACACACACACACACACACAAACATAGCAGGGTGCGGTGGCACCAGCCTATAGTCCCAGCTACTCAGAGGTTGAAGCAAGAGGATCACTTGAGCCCAGGAGTTCAAAGCCAGCCTGGGCAACACAGTGAGATCCTGTCTCACAACCAAAACCCCAAACCCACACATATGTTCTCTCTGTGTGTAGGAGACACACAGTGAGGTCTGTATGTTATGGCTGATCACACTCCTCCTCTTCAGCCTCAATTAGCTGTCTTAGTTGTAGCAAGCCAGGTAATGACCATGGATGCAGGGACGGAAACACCAGCTGGCCTTGGGTGCTGCCACAGGACGTACTTCCAGTAACCACAGCCCTACACTGGGCTCCTCGAGGGCGACAATCCAGAGCCAGCATCCTGCCACCAAGACTCACTCAGCCCCTGATTAGAGTGGTTGCTTGGCCTTAAAAACTGATGGTCCGCCAGGCGTGGTGGCACACACCTATAATCCTGGTACTTGGGAGGCTGAGACAGGAAGATTACAGGTTCAAGGACAGTCTCAACTACTTGTGAGGCTCTTAGCAACTTAGCCAAACTATTTCCAAATAAAAAATAAACAGGGCTGGAGGTATAGCCCAGAGGTAGAAGGCCCCTGGGTTCCACCTCCAGTACGCCCCACACACACAAACACACACAACGATGGTCACAGCCTCCTATTCAGTCCCCAGCCCCTCGACCGTAGACTAGAAAGAAGATGCTAGAATATCACTTCGCAAGGCCAAGACTCCTGGCCTGGAAGGCTCCATCATCAAACTTCCATTCTCTCTCCTCTCTCAGTCCTGATCCTTCCCTCGGGAGTCCAGGGGCCTGGGCATTGCTGAGGCTCCTGGTAGAGCCCATTTGCACTTATTTGTAAATAAGTGTAACTTTTAGCTCCTCCAATTTGCCTCCCTGGTCACCTAAGGCTGTGAGTGTCTCTGGGCTAAGATCCTTGCCCCAATCTCCCCAGCATTCCCTGCACTGCCCTGACTCCCCATCTTCTCTATCTGGCATGCTCCTACTCATCCTTCAGAGCCACCCATGGGCTGGCGTCTGCCAGTCCTATCCAACCTCCTCAGGCCAACTAACAGCAATGCACACCCAGTACCCTGCAGTTCTTTCTCTGCACCAACCACCACCAAAGCCTGCAAGTCCACGTATCACAGCAGGCATCTGATGTCTCCATTCCCATGAGACAACAGCTTATTTTCCTTAGGAACCCGTAAAATGCCTACCTTTTAACCTTAGCTGTGAAGTACTGACCTGGCTCCTGGCCCCTCCTTGGGCAGGAGGGACAGAAGAGGTGAGGGCACACACTCTGGGCTCCAGGCAAGGCTTGGCATGTATCCTCTTCCCAATGAAGCCCCCCTCACTAGAGCTGGGGGCCCACTCAACTTCTGAAGCCAAGGCCTCCTGTTCCACATGCCAACCCCCCTCTCCCAGTTATCACTAACTCCCAGGGGACATGGGGCCGAGCTCAGGGTCTGCCCAGAGATGGCACAGCCCCCAGCCCAGGAAGCACTCTGCATGGCAGAGCCACCGAGTGCCCAAGATGGGTGGAGATGGAATGCTGAAAAGCAACATACTTCTTGCAGCTTCCCCCAGCTCTTCCATAGCAGGTCAGCTGAACCACCGACTGAGGGAGCAGAGACTTCCGGGAAGGGTAGGCAAGACTGGCAATGGGATGAGGCAGTTGCCTGGGAAAGCCAGGGAGCTCTGGGCTGGGTCCCCAACCTGTTCCTCACCCCTCTGAGCCCCAAGCCTGTCAGATGAAAGTCAATTCCCATCCCCAAAGACCCAGACCACACATGAGCCCCACCCCTCCATCTTCATCCTGACCCAGGTACCAGTTGCACACTCGTTTTTGTTGAATCAATGAGCCCTTACCAACCCATCCTCCTTGGAGGCTGAGATTTTCAGGACTCTCCGGGGTTCCATGGGGTCATTCTGCCACTCAACAAACTTTTCTACCAGCAAGTACCTACATATAATTTTAAACCATCTGACCACACTTGTGGAGCCTTGAGCTCTGAACTCCAAGAGGCCAGCAGGTGTAGGGGAAGTGCCCCAGACCGGGAGAGCAAGGTCTGAGTATGCCTTGGGGTTCAGGATCTGCCACAAAACAGGTCTGTAACCCACACCTGGCCCTTCTCCTGGGTTTTTTCCTTCCTTCCTTTTCTTTTTTTTTCCTGGTGTTTGGGGGGGGGGGGTTACTGAGCTACGTCCCCAGCCCTTTTTATTTTTTTTTATTTTTGTGGTGCTAGGGATAAAACCCAGAAGCATTCTACCTAAGAGCCACACTCCCAGTCCTTTCTTTTTTTTTTTTGCGGTACTGGGGATTGAACCCAGGGGCACTCTACCTCTGGGCTACACCCCCAGCCCTATTTTTAATTCTTTATTTTTGAATAAAGTAATTTAATTTTGAATTAAGTTGTGGAGGACGTCACTAAGTAGCTGAGGCTGGCCGCGAACCTGTGATCCTCCTATCTCAGCCTCCCAAGTACTGGGATTATAAGCGTGTGCCACCACACCCGGCTCAAGTCCTGTATTTTTGTGTGTGTGTGTGTGTGTGTGTGTGTGTGTGTGGTACCGGAGATTGAACCCAGGGGCGTTCTACCTCTGCACTACACCCCCAGCCCTAATTTTTTTTTATACTTAATTTTGAAACCGGGTCTCACGAAGTTGCGGAGGGCCTCACTAGGTAGAGACAGACAGACAGACAGACAGACAGACAGACAGGGAGAGAGAGAGAGAGAGAGAGAGAGAGAGAGAGAAGTCCTGTATTTTTTTATTGGTGCATTGTAATTAGACATTTTGATACACATCAGGGTAGCAGCATCATACATGCACACATTGCTCATTTGGCCCTCCCTCCAATCCTCCCTCTTCCCTCCCTTTCGTGCTCCGCATAGTGATTGAGTCTTACAGGTTTGTGTATATACATCATGTGCTATAGTGTGTTTCCCTCCACCACCCTCCCAACTCCCTCAGTTAGGTCACTTTCTTTGTTCATCTAAAGTTTTCTTCTTCTTTGTCGGGAGTCCCTTCTAAGTCCCATTCTATCTAGCTTCCACAGATTAGGGGGGACATCCGACTTTTCACTTTTAGTGATTTACTAATTTCACTTAGCATAATGTTCTCTACTTCTCTCCATTTCCCTGCAAATGATGTAATTTTGTTCTTCTTTGTGGCCGCGTAAAATTCCATTGTGTACATATCCCATAGTTTTGCGATCCATTCATCTGTTGATGGACACCTTGGCTGGTTCCAAAGTTTGGCAATTGTGAACTGTGCAGCTATAAACATAGATACAAGTCCTGCATTTTTTTATACTGGGGATTGAACCCAGGGGCATTCTACCTCCGAGCTACATTCCCAGCCCTTTTATTTTTATTTTGAAACAGGGTCTCATTAGGTTGAGGAGAATTTCACTACTTGCTGAGGCTGCCCTTGAACCTGCGATTCTCCTGTCTCAGCCTCCCAAGTAATGGGATTACAAGAGCGCGCCATCACGCCCAGTTCTATTTTATTTTTTATTTGGGAACATAGTCTCACCAAATTGTGGAGGGCCTCGCTAAGTTGCTGAGGCTGGCCTCGAACCCGCGATCCTCCTGTCTCAGCCTCCCAAATACTGAGATTACAGGTGCGCGCGCCACATCCGGCTTTCCCGTCCCTGGGGGAGGCCCGCGCGGAATGGAAAGGCCCTCGGGGAGGGCGTCGAAGCCTTCCCCACCCCCACCCCGCGCACCTGCCTGCGGGGCGCCGCCCGCCGGTCCCGCTAGCTCGACGCCCACGTGCAGAGGCCACAGAGCCGGTGCCTCCGCGGGGTGAGGGGAGGCCGCCCGCCGCAGAGGAGAACCAGGGGCCGCGCGGGCTCCGCCGCCCACCCCGGCCCCCGCGGGACGCCGTCGGCGGTGCGGGGCGGCACCCTGCGGACCGCGGCTCCCAGGCGCCCCTGGCCCGACCCGAGGCGCAGGCGGTCGGGACCCGCCGTGGGCGGCGCGGGCGGAGACCCCCGAGAGCACGCCGGAGCGGGAGCGCAGGGCCCGCGATGCAGGAGGGGAAGCGTACTCACCACTGGGCGCCGCGCGGCAGGCCGGGCACCCGGCGCTTCAGGACAGAAGCAAAGTCCCCCAGGCGCCAGCCCGCAGCTTCCCCGCCCCTCGCCGGCCCTCCACCACGCCCCCCGACACGCCGGTCCGCCTCCGCCACGCCCCCGGTACGGGGGGGGGGTCCGCCTTTGCCACGCTCCCGACACGCCAATCCTCTTAGCCACGCCCCCAACACGACTGTCCGCCTCGGCCACGCCCCGCCCCCACACGCCAGTCTCGGCCACGCCCGCCTCTGCCTGCGGCGGGGGACAGAAGTGCGAAGAAGGGGAACCCCGCGCCTGCGCCCTCCTGTCCCCGAAGCCGAGCGCTGCCGGCTGCCAGGGCTGGGAGGGACCTGATTCTGGCCGCACCGAAGCCGGCAACGCGAAAATGACTTTGGCCTCACGACGTGGCGGGGCTGGCGCCCTGGGAGGACTTGTCATCCCTAGTCACGTACTTCGAGGGGTGCTGCTTCCAGAATCCCCTCGGGCTGTTTTGGGAGAGCCTCCGGGGTGGCAGTTCTCGGTCCTCGGGGACCCTGGAGGATGGAAAATGAGGGCCAAGCCGTGTGGGTCGTAGATAATCTGATCGGGTCCCTCCCCAGTCCCCAGGTCCAGGTGGGACAGGACTGTGGGGCAGCGCACCCCAAAGACCTACAGCGCGTGATGCCATCAAGAGAGAAAGAGAAACAGGAAAACGAGATTCTGGAAATGATGAGGAAGCAATGTGACCGAGAAAGTTGCAACACCCTAATGGAGGAAAAAGAAAAAAGAAAAAAGAAACTGAATTTGAAAAAGGAAAATAAGCTGGGCGTGGTGGCACACACTTGTAATCCCAAATACTTGGGAGGCTGAGACAGGAGAATCGCAAGTTCGCAGCCAACCTCAGCTACTTAGTGAGTCCCTCCACAAGTTAGTGAGACCCTGTTTCTAAGTAAAAAATAAAAATAGGGCTGAGGAGGTAGCTCCGAGGTAAAATGCCCCTGGGTTCGATCTCCACTTCCGCAAAAGGAAAGAAAAACGAAAATAAAAAAAGACTGAAAGGAAATATAACCCAAAAAATCACGTGGTTACATAATATCTCAAGGATAATAAAATCACGTTTTCATCTTTCTCTTTGTGTTTTCCAACTTTTTATTTTTGGGGGGAAGGGGTGCTGGGAATTGAACCTAGGGATGTTCTACCCCTGAGTTACACCCCCAGCCCTTTTTATTTTTTTCTTCTGAAACAGGGTCTCCCTAAATTGCCAAGGCTGGCCTCGAACCTGCAGTCTTAGCCTCCCAAATACTGGGATTACAGGCGTGCTGCACCAGCTTGTGTTTTCCAACTTTTCTTAAATGACCGCGGCACCAATTTTACAATGAATAAAAACTCTTACAATTATTACAAAATGAAGTAGTTAAGTTTAGGCAGCATTATCTATACTTCAAATTGATTATTAGAGTTGCATATCCACATAAAAAAAAACAAATGACTTTTTTTTATGGTGGTAGTACTGGGGACTGAACCCAGGGGCATTCTATCTCCAAGCTACACCCTAGCCCTTTTTTAATTTTTAATTTTTTTTATTTTTTGGTGGTACTGGGGATGGAACCTAGGGGCCTTCTACCTCCGGGCTACACCCCAGACCTATTTTATTTTTTATTTGGAAACAGGGTCTCGCTAAGTTGCTGAGAGCCTCACTGAGTTGCTGAGGCTGGCTTTGAACCTGCGATCCTCCTATCTCCGCCTCCCAAGTACTAGGATTACAAGCGTGTGCCACCACACCCGGCTTTTGTTTTTTTTAACAGGGTCTCACTAAGTTGCAGAGGACCTCACTAAGTAGCTGAGGCTGGCGGTGAACCTGCGATACTCCTGTCTCAGCCTCCCGAGTACTGGGATTACAAGCATGTGCCACCATGCCCAGCCTTATTTGAAGTTTAAATGGACTCTGAAGGTGGTGTCAAGGGACAGTCTAGAAATGTTGAATTCAAATGTTCATTCAAATAAACATATTTCCTCCCTAGGTGACTAGTGTGAAGGGGACAATACTCATTTGGATGTCTGAGCTCATAGAACCAATTATCTCATCATTGGTTCCAGTTCAACACTGTCCCCATGAAAGAAGGACCATGCAGTGGCAGGGTATAGAGACGTCTGAGGGGTGGGGAGGCTTTGTGCTGCACCCATTTTACACCCTCCTCATGGGCCAGCTGAAGCTGGCTTCTGACCCAACCTCTAGGCCCTTAGGTACATTTCTAGGACCATAAGTGCATTTCTATTATCAAATGTGGATCATCCAGACTTGAATCATGCCCAGAAGTTGTCCCCAGGCACTCACTGCATCTCCCTCCCCACACCTGCACACTAGGGATTGAACCTAGGGGCACTCTATCACTGAGCTATGCCCCAGCCCTCTTTTCTTCCTTCTTCTCCTTCTCCTTCTCCTTCTTCTCCTTCTCCTCCTTCTCCTTCTCCTTCTCCTTCTCCCTCTCCCTCTCCCTCTCCCTCTCCCTCTCCCTCTCC
>PVJS01059162.1:0-11584 GCA_004027185.1 Glis glis | reverse complement strand
AAAAAAAAAAAAAGAAGTCAAACAACAACAAATGTTGGTGAGGATGTGGGGAAATTGGGACTCTTCTACACTGTTGGTGGGATTGCAAACTAGTTCAACCACTATGGAGATCAGTGTAGAGATTCCTCAGAAAACCGGGAATGGATCCACCATATGATCTGGATATACCACTACAGGGTATCATACCAAAGGGATTGAAACCAGAAAACTACAGTAATATATGCATACCCATGTTCATAGCAGCACAATTCACAGTGGCCAAATTATGGAACCAACCTAGGTGTCCATCAACAGATGAGTGGATTATAAAATTGTGGGAAATACACACAAATGGAATTCTACTCAGCAATAAAGAAGAACAAAATAACATAATTTGCAAAAAAGTGGAAGGATCTGGAGAACATTATGTTAAGCGAGATCAGTTAATCACAAAAAAAGAAGGGACATATGTTTTCATTAATATATGCTACCTAGGGAGTAGTGGGGACACACAAGGGACTCTGGTTGATAATGGAGAACCCTCAGCAGGGCAAGGGAAGTGGTACAAGGGAAGGGGAAGGGCAAGAAAGAAGCAAATCAGCGGAATTACTATCGTAAACAATATGTACATGTGAAAATATACCAACATCATTCTCGGTACTTCATATGGGTGGGAGGAGGTGGGGGGGGACACTAAGAGCTGTGTGCATGTATATTAACATCAAATAGATATTCATTGCGATTTAAGACTCCAATGCACCAATAAAAGCACGTAAAAAAAAAAAAAAGAAATGGAGGCCATGCATGGTAAGCTAAGATAGAGTGAGTGACTCTGAGTTCCTGAAGACTTCATGTCACCAACCAACTGTAGCTGCCCAAAACCTCCCTCTGATGAACACACTCCAATTTCATTTTCCTTCCTTCCTTCTCCACTTTACAACCATGCTGAACTGTTATTTTTTGAATTGATCATACAATTCAATGCCTCTGTGTCTTGCCTCTTGCTGCTTATCTGTTTTATACTTTGTCTTTCTGGCACATTCTTTCCTATTTAGGACCCTCTTCTAGGCTCTCCCTTCATGTGAAGACTACTCACTCACAAACAGCCCAGATTGGTAATGCTGTACTTTTGTCATGATTTTATCTATTGCATCTGCCTAGCAGAGTACTATTTATCACATGCCACTACCAATGTTTCCTTTACCTATTTGCTGCACACAATGGACAGAAAATTCCTATGGATCAAGGCTGTGTTTTTACCCCATATTTGTGTTTTTAGTGCTTTGCACAAAATTGGGTCCCAAAGAATAGTTATTGCATGAATTAACAATTAAGCAAAATTCTCTGAGTTCCTCTTTACTCATCTGTAACATAGGAATGATAATTCCCATCCTATAGGCATTTTTGAGAGTCAAGTGAGGTAAGAATGAGAAGGTTTTCTGCAAACTATAGCATATTATCTAGGAAACCCAAGTGTTATTTATCCAAATGTCTATAATCTTGTCCATTACTTTACCCAAGTATAATTTATATAAAATCTGGGGTTATCAATCTACTTTACACCAACATGAAAATATAAACAAAGGATAAATTGAAAAGAAGGCACGTTTCTGACCTTAGTTATCTTAGTAATATAACCAAGGGTTCTTAACATCAATTTGCCTTCTATTGCTAGGTAGTCAAATAGATGTGAGTCCAAATATCCTATAAACATAGTTTCAGTTAACCTCTTCAGCCACTGGATAAACACTGTGTAGTAGCCATACTCAAAACAAAAACAATACATATCAAGTTGAATCCACTCGCTGACATTGTCTATGGAGCATAGAATAGATGTAAGAGCCCAGAGCTCGCTATCTGCCCTTTCCTCCATGTCTGCTGCTTTACGAGAACATGGGCTGCCTGGCTGGAGCAAGGCTAGAGTCAGGATGCCTTCTTGTTTCTGATGTATTAATCTAAGCAACCAGGGAACTCAGGACACTCTTTGGAGAAAACAGACCCTCTGGGTGACAGACCTGCATAGATCATACTGATGTCTCTTGGAATCTTCCCTTTTGGAACTCCCTCAGGACAGTTCTAAGCTCTGTATTATCATGAGGACGTCCACCTAGCAGAGCCCCATGCAATTCCTGTCTGCTGTGCCCCTCCAGCTGTCTGATGACTCCAGACCCTTGCTTTAGTCCTGCATGACTTCCCAGCACCAGGCTCTCATGCCTGGGAGTCTAAAGCCCCTTTTTACAGCAATCAGTTTACCCTCACCACTCCCATGGAAGCCAGACTTGGTTTTGCCTTTATTTTCCTGTCTGGGGGTGGTGGTGATGAGGGGTGGGAGGTAGGTTTAATGTCACCTCTTATATTATGAATCAGTGACATAAGCTTTTAAAGCCCAAAGCATTTGCAAGATCCCCGTTTAAAACTATAGAAGATTTAACTGCCTTCACTCTTCCATTTAAACTGATTTCAGAGGAAATGTAAGGTTCAAAGCGAAGTTCGGGCTCTTCTCCTCTGTATATTTGCAAATGCACAAGGCTGGGTCTGTTATGTCCTGTCTGAAAGGCTATCTATTTGTACAGCTTTATGCATCTCTTCACGGAACACCCATGAAGTCACAGCTCATATTTCTGCTTTAAATATTCGATCTTTTGGCTTTAAACACCCATAAAGGTTATTTGTCAAAACGGATCTTAAACCTCGCCCTGCAGCTCTGCAGCAGATCTTTAAAGTCATGCTGCAGGGGTGGGAAGGAAAGGGTGGGGGAGACGGAAAAGCCGGCCGTTCAGCAAGCATTTATTGAGTGCCAAGTACGTGCAGAGCATATGGTATCTAGTAATAGGTGCTGTGAGGGGGATAAAAAAGAAATGGAATACGTGTTCTCGCGCTCAAGATGAAGGAGACAGAAACATAAGCACTGTCAGTTCAGCACGGGGTCCAGACATTTTAGCCTCGTTTCCCCCAAGATGTTTGTATGAAGAGCAGGAGCCAGCAACCAGGGGTGTGGAAGAATACCAGCGGCAGCCTCGTGTGTGTGTGTGTGTGTGTGTGTGTGTGTGTGTGTGTGTGTGTTCATGTGCCTGTGTGTATGCTTGGATCTGGGTCTGTGTGTAGGGAGAGAAGGTATGTGGCTAATATTAGAATATCAATACAGTTTTCATTAATATTCATGCATTTGCCTTGTGTGGAAGGTCCTTCCTGATGTGCTTCTTGGCCATCTTCTGACTCAAGATGCCTTTCTTCAGCGTTCTGCAGCCACAGGCAGCAAGCTCCCATGACTCCTTTTGACACTTTATGTTTGTGCCGACTACTTTCCTGATCCTTGGGATCTGGGCTCTTTGTTTTGCCAGATTTGTGTTTGTTTTGGTCTTGGCTGAGGATGCACTTGCTTACTGCTTCTGATCTTTCATTTCTACCACACGCCTCTGGTTCTGAACCGTGTGGTAACCAGACACCGGGAAGGACACCTGCCCTGCCTGGGCTGCGTGGCTCCAGAGCGCTGTCTCCCTGTGCTCAAGCAGACGTGGTTGCCCTTCACTTGCCGTGGAGGCCCCACCACCCAGGCCCCATGCTTGGAGTGATGTCAATACCACTGCAAGGTGCTCCTGAAGCCTCACGGCGGTGTGCAAAGAGTGGTGAAGACAAAAAAGCTTAAGTCTGAAACCCACTTCCTCTATTAACTATCTTATAAAACTTTGTAAGACCACATTGAGCCTCAGTGTCTCCATCTGTCAAATGGAAATTCTCTCATAGTCTTATTATGATAGTTAAATGAATTAATGCATATAAAAGTACTTAACACAGTACTGGGTACTCAATAAAATTTTGCTAACAGATGTTAATATAGTTTTCATCAATATTCATGCATTTGCCCTGATATTTTTCTTTGTGTCCCGAGCTATATTTGTTCTGTCCTACAAAGTATATGACTAAGAGGAAAACAGGAAATGTGACTTACTTCATTCATTAAACATGCTTTTTTTAAGTGCTGACTGCATAGCCAAGTACTGTGGTAGGCCCTTCCCTCCTGCCTCCCTCCCTTACTCCTTCCACAAACACTCATTGTGTATCTATGAGGTGTCGGGGATTGCGTTAGATTCTAGGAGAACACTGGTGAGGTAGATGCATAAGCTTCCTTCCAGCACAGAGCTTGTGACCAGGGAGAAAGATCTTACACAGGTGCACCCTGGTATAGTACAAGGGATAAGTTCTAGGTTCTATAGTAGTGCTCATGGAACCCAGGCTCCGCAGGTCTAGGGGGTCCTGCATCTTATGAGTACATTTTTGAGGCCAGTTCTCAGAAGGATAAGTTCCTTGACTGCCATTAATGGTGTTTTCCTTACGATGTCCCTAAACAAGGTTGGCATTTTTTAAATGAGATATCAATCAAATCCATGAATTTCCAACTGCATATTTTAAGTGACAAAATGACTCTTCAGTGGAATATTTGAACATAACACCTATTGAAAGACCGATAAAGTATCAAGATTTAAAATAATGAATGTATAGGTACAACCTGGTGTGTGCTTGACTAAGACTTAGCACTGTGTGGTGGAGCCAGGTGTGGTGGTACATGCTTGTAATCTCAGTACTTGGGAGGCTGAGACAGGAGGATCACAGGTTCAAGACCAGACTCAGCAACTTAGTGAGGCCCTCTGCAATTTAGTGAGACCCTTTTTCCAGATAAAAATTAAAAATAGGGCTGGGAGGGGGAAGCCTCCTGAGATCAAGAACGCTCCTGAGATCAAGCCCCAGCGCGCGCATGCACACACACACACACACACACACACACACACACCCTTATAGAAAGAGCAAAGGAATAGGGAACTTATGTTATTGATTGTCAATTATGTGTGAGCATTAAATGTAATCTCATTTACTCTGACAGGAAGTGTGTAAAATAAGTCTGATTTCTGCCTCTTCTAACATATTAGGAAATTGAGACTGAGATATGAAGAAATTTGTACAAGGCCCATATTTAAAGCTGAGACTACCACTGATTAAAATAGTACTCCTGCTGGGCGTGGTGGTACTTGCCTATACTCCTAGTACTTGGGAGGCTAAGACAGGAGGCCAGCCTCAGCAACTTAACAAGACCATTAGCAACTTAGCAAGATCTTGTTTCAAAATAAAAAATAAAAAGAACTGGGGTTGTAGCTCAGAGGTAGAATGCACCTGGAATTGTATATATACATATATATTTGGAGATTATAATCTGTGTAATCTCCAAATGGTACTCTTAATTTGAGCATAAATGACCTGACCATTTGTAGAAAGATGAAAGACTTTATCTCCACCCATGCATGGTGCATTTTAATTTATATAATCGCTACAAGCCCAGACCAGATTTATCTTCCTAAGCATTCATCTTTATTCATTGTTGAATGCAGTACTTCTCCAGTTACTAAAGATGAAATAATAATGGTCTTTTGCTAATTTACAGAAAAAGAAAATGTTTATTTCTTAAAATCATGCTCTATTTTAAATCTCTCTCTCACTTCCTTTTTTCTTAAACTTATCCTGATCATTAGCTAATACAAATGGACATGGTCATTCCAAATTACCTGCAAGGAATACTGTGTTTTTATGTGAGCATTGCAGCCCTAGATAAGAAGTGCTAAAATGATAGTCAAGACCCTCTAAACTCCACCCCCAGGTCACAATTCCTAATACTCTTCAATGTTACACGTTCCCTGGAGACAGTGGGTTGACGCTCCTAGCCCAGGGTCAGGCATATGGAGAGTTCAGTCAAGTATCCAGTTTATACCATCCGCTCGTTATTCATAGAACGCACTTTGCTATGGTACAGTCTTGTGACTTGCTCACACGGTGGCCCTTGCTCCCAATTTCTTCCTCTCCTTGCCTTTTTATCCCATTTTAAAACATAATAGTCATAATAGTTAATATTTATTAAATGTTTCTGCTGCTTTTGACACCTCCCAAGGGTACTATGTGTATACTTATTTAATCTTCCCAGAACCCTTATGTCGTGGGTATTTTTCTGGATCTCTGCTTCCAAATTTGCAAAATACAGATAAAAATAACCTAAGAGGAATGTGGTGAGGGTTAAGTGAGTTAATACATGAAGTGCCTAGGATGTGGTAGGCAGTCCATAAATATTAGCCATTTTTATTATTAAGCTACCTTACAATTTTGGAAATTGAAGTTCATGTTAACAACTTGTTAGTGGCCAAATTAGAGTTCAAATTTGGACTCAGTGACATCTCTGGAGTCTCAATCCTCAACCACTGAGCTACACCATCTCTGTTTTTTGGTTTTCTTACTTGTTCAAATATTCCACCCCCTCTAAAAAGCTTGGTCACTGATTTATGTTCCTAGCGTACCCTTTGATGTAGGTAGCATACATCATGATACATAGCATATTGCTGCGCTCATAGAGATAGAGCCCGATCTTCATGTAACATCTCAAATATATGAAATATGACATTGTTGTTTCAATTGGGTTAGCAAGTGGAAACAGACCTGTGCTAATGACATAATTTTTCCATCTTCTACTTGTGTTGTGGGCTACTATGACCGCCCCCAGTTACAATGGTTTTCTGGAGAGACTTACAGGACTTAGCATGTAGTCACAGTTGTGGCCAAAATTTATTACAGCCAAGGGATACAAAGCAAGATCAGCAAAGGGAAAAGGTAGGTACATGGACTAAATCTGAAGGAAATGAGGCACAAGCTTCCAAGAGTCCTCCCCTAGTGGAGTGACCTCGGATGGCTCAGTTCCTCCAGCAATAAGTTGTAATAATAGGAAACGCCGTCTACCAGGGAAGCTCTTTGGAGACTCAGTGTCCAGAGTTCTCATTGAGGGCTGATCCCCAATGAGAGGCTGATCCTCCTTGCCTAGCATGTAATGAAGTTCTTCTCTGGGATTCCTTTCCTTATTCCTTATGAGAATGAGGAAAGCAGGTGTTCAGCATAGACCACAGTGTGTGTATAGTGTACACACAGCGAGGCGCTCATCAGTTCTGAGAATGGTGGGAACCCTCCAGTAATGGATGGTTTTATGCATTAACTTGGAGGGGATCTTGGAAGAGATTAATATTTAAATCAGTAGATTTTCAAGTAAGCAGATGATTGTCCATAATGTGGATGAGCCTTATCCAGAGAGATGATGGCCTGAATAGAACCAAAACAAATAGAACCTTGAGCAAGAGGGAATTCTTAAGCGGGTTGTCTTCAGACTCCACATAGGCCCTGCTGGGCCTCAGCCTGCCAGTCTTTGGACTGGAACTGCGTAATGCACTATCCTGAGTCTCAAGCCTGCCTGTCCACACTGCATACTTTGGACTCACCATCAGTGGCTCATAATCATGTGAGCCAATTCCTCATGATAAATATTTCTGCAGATATACATATCCCATTGGTTCTGTTGCTCTGGAGACCTTGACTAATGTACCTCCCCAAATCCAAGTTTCCCAGATACCAGCCAGGGCCAACCATGCAGGCAGGTCTTTGTAGGTTGAGCAGCAATCTTGCAAGGTCTCCCTCAGGCCTGCTATGTTAACTCTGTTCTCCACACTACTTTTTGTTGTTGTAGCATTATATTTATTTTTCCTTAGTATACTTTTTTGGTGCATTGTAATTATACATCATAGTGAGATTCTAAGTGATACAAACATACACGCACACATCATTTGGTATATTTCCCTCCCTATCCCACCCTACTCCCTCTTCCTCCCTCCCCATAATGTTAGTGAGATTGGTAGTGATACCTTCATGTATGGACGTAACCTTATTTGAACTGTTCTCTTCCTCCATCCTCCTTCTCTCCCTCTCCTTTCTCCCTCCCACAAGCCCCTCCTATTATTCCATTGGTATCTCTTCTCATTTGACTAAAGTCCCTTTTGTTTTCCATATTTGTTCTAGCTTCCACATATGAGAGAAAGCATAGAACCCTTAACTTTCTCTGACTGACTGGTCTCACTTAGCATAACAGTCTCTAGATCCACCCGTTTTCCTGCAAATGACATAATTTTGTTCTTCTTTATGGCTGAGTAAAATTCCATTGTGTGCATATACTGGATTTTTGTTATTCGTTCATCTGTTGTCCGACACCTGGGTTGGTTCCATAATTTGGCTCTTATGAATTGTGCTGCTATAAACATGCGTATGCATGAATGGCTGTAGTGATTCTTCTTGAGAGATACTAAGGAGTGGTATAGCTGGGTCATATGGTGGTTTCCATTCCCAGTCTTCTGAGGAACCTCCACACTGATCTCCATGGTGGTTGTACTAATTCACGATCCCATCAGCAGTGCATATGCACACTACTTTTCGAGCAGTGGAAGCCTCATGGTGGAAAACTGTGAAGCAGCAGAGCCTATTGATAATCAGGAACTTTGAGGTAGAGAAAACATGAGCAGGGAGAAGTTGGCGGGAAGTGGAAGCAGCAGGCAGAGAAGGCTGGAGCGATGGTTTTACTGTAACCAGGGAGCCTCCGAGTACCGCACAGATGTCTGGGGCTGAGTGAGCAGGACTGAAGAAAGCCAGTAATTCTTTGCCATTCCTTACATGAAGATGTAGACTTTAGTTCCCCTCTTCTAGATCTGGGCTGGTCTTTTATTGGTTGTAACGAAGAGAAGACAGCAGATGTGGCACTGAGGCTGCTCTAGGTGCAAACCTTATGAAAGCTCACAGCTTATGCTTCTGTGCTCTGAGCCCTGGGTCCTATGTAATGACCTGTGCCTATTCCACTCTAGAAGCCACTTGGGAGAGGGACAGAGATGCCTGCCAGCCCAGGCTGTGCCAACTACCCCAGTTGGGGGTGACAGGTACATGAATAAAGTCATTCCATCTTATCTCAGAATCAGCCCAGAAGAGATTTTTTTTTTCTTTTTGCAGTTCTGGGAATGGAACCCAGGGGCATTTCTACCTCTGAGCTACACCCCCAGCCTGTTTAGAAACAGGGTCCTGCCAGGTTGCTGAGACTCTTGCTAAGTTGCTGAGGCTGGTCTTGAACCTGTGATTCTCCTGTTTCAGCCTCCTAAGTACTGAGATTATAGATGTGTGTCGCCATGCTCGGCCAGAGGAGACTTTAGGTAATGGTTCTTGCATGAGTGACTCCAGACAAGACCAGCAGAACTGCCCTGCAGGACCCCACCCAGATTATAGAATCCTGAACAAAGAATAAAATGTGGTGGCTTTAAATCAGTCACTTTGGGGATGGTTTATTTCCCAGCAGTAGATAAGTGATACAGCAAGGCAGCTGGACAGTCTGAGGACAGGGGTTTCATTGTAATCGTGGAGCCTGCAGTAGAAAGCAAGAGACATGTGAGTGGGGCAGCAGGATGACTGCATGAGATTTGACACGAGGTTCTCTTTTCCTTCCAGTTTCCACTGTTTCACAACGCTGACATGTGTCACTTCACAAAGAAAACAATCTGTACCCTTCTGAATTAGGCTTTTCCCTCGCATCTTTTCCAGACCTCCCCAACCCTCAAACCAAAGTTTGTGAACTGTTGATTGAGATCCCATACACAATGAGTCATGTTTGTCTCCAGAGTGCTGATTGCCTTAGTGGATGTCTTAGGTCATCACAGTCCCATGTCCTGAAGTGCCTTTCTGCACTCAGGAGCCAAAATACAGTGAGTAACCTAATTTCTGGTGAAGGTTCTTAACATGTGCTTGAGTTTGTACATACCAAACCTACCAAACCAAATGTAGGATGCCAAAGCTACATGCAATGAGTCCAAAAATGACTGATTTTATGGTCACTTAGTTGTGGCAGCAACTGGACCTATGATCCATGGTTGCAAATGTTTTTATGTCTCTTTTATGGATAAGGAAACCAAGAAAGAGAGAGAGAGAGAGAGAGAGAGAGAGAGAGAAGAGAGAATGAAAATATGAATATCAAAGCCAGAGGCACCATCCTGGGCTCCGGAATGATTTTCAGGCTTTCTCCACTATTGTCAGAGTTAGTTTTCACTGACATGTTTGTATGTATCTCTGTTAGAGAGGACATAGGTATAGTCCCATTTTTTTAGCCTTTTAGTAAAATATATTTCCTTTTTGTGGATCGCTGTTTTACCCTAGACACTTGATTCATTTCTTATAGCAGGCTGTCATCTCTTGAGAAAGAAAGAAAGAAAGGGCCGGGCGTGGTGGCGCACGCTTGTAATCCCAGTACTTTGGGAGGCGGAGACCGGAGGATCTGGGTTCGCGGCCAGCCTCAGCTCTCTCTCCTCTCTCTCTCTCTCCCTGTCTCTCTCTCTCTCTCTACCTAGTGAGGCTCTCCGCAACTTCATGAGACCCGGTTTCAAAATAAAGTATAAAAAATAGGGCTGGGGGTGTAGCGCGGAGGTAGAACGCTCCTGGGTTCAATCCCCAGTACTGCAAAAAAAAGAAAGAAAAAAAGAGGTCTGGTAAGAAATAAGCTCCCAAAGGACCATGTGTAGAGGAAGAATGTATAAACTCAGCCAATGGGGGAGTGTGCAGAAGTTTTCTCTGCTGATAATCTGGGGGGAAAGAATTGCCCGACTTAGATGACATTTTCCTAGGCCATTTCATTTCATCTGATAAAAGATGACCACTTCCCAATATGTTTATATAAGAACAAATGAATGGAATGACAGCTGGGAGATAGCCTAGAAAGGTAAAGCAGGGCGTGCAAAGCCTGCATGTGTGTATCCAGGCAGTAACCACTGTATTTTAGCATCTGGAGAATGCACTCGTCCATACACACAGACTTCCACTTAACAAACACGGATCAAACACCTACCACAGGCGAAACTGTGCAGACACATTAGAGAGATGGTACTTCCTGCTTTCCAGGGATTGCTTTTACAGTCTCATAAAGGAGATAAGATGGGATCACAAAGAACTACGATCAAGGTAATAAATGAGTAAGCACCATAGGAGAGAGAAATAAGGTGAGATGAAAGTTCAGAAAAGGGAGACATCGCTTCTGGCCAAGGGAAATAGAGGGTAGAAAGATTTCTTAAAAGTATAATCTATCACCCTCCAACTCCTAGTTTAAAAGCCTCGCACAGTTATTAGCCATATGGCCTTGGGCAAATCATAAATTTTCTGTGTCTTAGTTTATCTTTTATAAGGAAGGGTTGGACTAAATGATCTTGAAGGTCCTTTCTGCTCTAAAGTACTGGGATACATAATTTTTCACGAAAAGCCCAGCTAAATATGTGACAATCTGTTCTTTACACAACCAGGGTAACTCTTTAAACCTAAATAAGATCATGTTACCCATGGCTTAAAACCCTTTCATGGTTGCATTTCAAAGAAAACCCAAACTCTACTGATGGCACACAAGGTCCTACAGAGTCTGACCCCACCTCCCCGTCTCCTCCTTTTGCCTCTGCTGGTCTACAAAAGGGTCCTCTTTTCCATTCCTTAAATGTACCAGTCAGGACCTTTACACATGCTATTCCCTCTTCTGAAAATGCTTTCCTCTTCCCCCTCCTCCTCCATAAAACTGTGTGCGTGTGTGTATGCATATGATTTTTATTAAAGGAACAAAAATACACATTTTTTTTGCAGTACTGGGGATTGAACACAGGGGCATTCCACCTCCAAGCTACACTCCCAGCCCTATTTTTTATTCTTTATTTTTGGAACAGGGTCTCACTAAGTTGCGGAGGGC
>PVJS01059161.1:0-11586 GCA_004027185.1 Glis glis | reverse complement strand
GCGCTACACCCCCGGCCCTATTTTTTTTTTTATACTTTATTTTGAAACTGGGTCTCACAAAGTTGCAGAGGGCCTCACTAAGTAGAGAGAGAGAGAGAGAGAGAGAGAGAGAGAGAGCTGAGGCTGGCTGTGAACCCAGATCCTCTGGTCTCCCCCTCCCAAAGTACTGGGATTACAACCATGTGCCACCACGCCCGGCTGGAATTACTAAACTTTAAAATAATAAAGGCAGCACATTAAATAATAACTGTCAGTGAAATTTTAAATAAATAAAAATGAGTGTTATGCAATTAATTTCCAGTGGTTATCTCTTACAAGATAGAACATTTTCAGTATTTTCCTTCCTCAGCAGGTTTGAAAATTCCTTTTGATTTGTTGCAAATAAGATACATACTGAGAGGTTCCTCCCCTGTGCCTGCTCCCCTGCCCCTCCATCTGGCCTTTATTCAAATGTTCATTGCTTTTTTGGTTTTAGTACTCCATGTTTGAATGTCACCCCATAGGTTTCTCAGAGAGGCAAAGAAATTTTCAATCTTGATTTAGAAGAAAATCTGTGCAATCCTTTCCTTATTCAACTCACCATAGTTAAGTGAAATAAAATAAAGATAATATTTATGTGCCTACTATGTGCCACACAGAGTGATAGAACATTTATGGGCAGGTTTTTATTGAATTCTTGAAACAACTTTATAACATATTTATGTAATACCCATTATATACATGCCAAGTTATTTACCAAAACCCTGTTCCCATCCCTGAGCTCCCCCAATTTTAACTCTACCAGAACATAGCAAAGCAGTCTAGCCTGGCTCTGAATGTCACTCTTACACATTGGGCAACCTCCTGCAGAGAATAAAGGGCCTCTGTTCTGAGACTCTTTGGGTCACCTAAGGCTATATTGCAAAATACTCTGCTCACTCACCCTTCTGTGGTACCTTTCTTCTCTCTTCTCTTTCCTAATGCCCTCCAGTTTTGGAAATATGCCCAACACTAGGGTAAAGTTGATTCCCAAAAATGAGAAAAAATAATTAGAAATGAACCATATATACTATAATAAGATTTTATATTCAGATATTTTGCAATTGATTAGTGAATAATATGAAGATATTTGGAGTTATTTCTTTAACTTAACCATTTTTTTCCTAGTCTAAAAGACTACCTCAGTTCTCTTATCAGTCATGTAACATGCCAAACTAAGAAACCGATTTTGTGCCCAAATTGGTCAGTTGAATGTGAGTGATATCAACCTAAATTTTGAAAAAGGATGGGTTCTGCCATCCCAGTAAAATACTATTTAGTAAACCATATGTTCTTTAAATTAAATCCTCCCAAATAATCTAGTTTATTTTTTCAATATCTATTGCACTAGAGGACAAACTCTTATTTGGACAAATTCCCAATTTCTTTGTCATGGCCATTAACCATAAACCCCTCTTTCAATCCTATTATTTGGGATCTCCAAATACATTTTTTTGCCTTCCTTTATTAATCTAATTACAGTTTTATCTAGTTATAAATGCTACTGTGTTATACATTACTTCTAATTGTTTAAAAGATTTTGGTAGCCCTTTTTTGATATCTTAATGATGTTCTTTGGGAAAAGATTCTGATTTCTCTTTACCTTAAATATTCCTCTACTCCAGTCCCCATGTTGTCTCCAATGCCCTCCTCCTACTTACTGCAGACATATTTGGCTATGTAGCTGTGTTATGTTTGCTATGGCAAAATGCCATTGTGAATCCATAATCTAAATTTCAGTCACTGAATATCTTCCAATTTTCTTTTCTTTTGAAATTGGAAAGGCACTGATGATTCAATAAGTTAAATTGCTGGTTTGAAGGACTCTGTTTCTTTTAATTTCCTAAGAGGTGAGTGCTATGATTTGAATTTGTCACCCAGTATTCATGTATTGAAAACTTATTCCCCATGCAACGACATTGGGAGGTGGAGCCCAATAACAGGAGTTTAGGTCAGGAAAGCTCCACCCTTGGGAATGAATTAACACCATTATAAAAGGGCTGAAGGCTGTGAGATTGATTTCCCTTGCTGTGTGATGCCTTCTGCCACATTATGTTGCAGCAAGAAGACCCTTGCCGGATGTAGTCTCTCGACCTTGGATATCCCATCCTGCAGAGTAGTAAGAAATGAATGTTTGCTCTGTTTACATTACCCAGTATCATGTATTCTGTTATGGTAGCACAAAAGGGACTAAGACAGTGAGATTGCTCAATGGTTATGTGTGTGTGTGTGAGTGTGTGTGTGTGTGATTTTTTTGGGCAAATGGTAATTGAATAATAAGTAGATGCCTTCCCCACAGGGAAACCTAAACTATCAGAGATCAGGAATCTTCTGTCATCTGAATTCTTCCTGGGAGTTTGCAACACCACTGGGGCATTTTTTTTTTTTTTTGGCGTTACCGGGGATTGAACCCAGGGGCGTTCTACCTCTGCGCTACACCCCCGGCCCTATTTTTTATACTTTATTTTGAAACTGGGTCTCACGAAGTTGCGGAGGGCCTCACTAAGTAGAGAGAGAGAGAGAGAGAGAGAGAGAGAGCTGAGGCTGGCCGCGAACCGGGATCCTCCGGTCTCCGCCTCCCAAAGTACTGGGATTACAAGTGTGCGCCACCACGCCCGGCTCACTGGGGCATTTTGACAAACATCTTTTTGCTGGTATTTCAAACTTGAAATGTGAATTTCACTTGCAGATCTATGGTAAGGTTAGTACTAGTTTTTTGCGTCCCCCGCCCTTTGATTCATTCACCATTAGTATTGGTTATTTAGAAGATGGTAGAAGGAATGACTTTACATCTAGAACCCTCTCTTTTTTCTGCCAGATGGAGGTGGTATTTCTTTACTAGAGACTTTCGGGGGATTCTGGAAAGGGCAGGAGTAAGCAGATTCAGAAATGAATCCACAGAGACTCCTTTGACTGGACTTTTTTTTAATATACTTTATATGTTGCACAATATATATCCATAAGAAATTAGTTGACTCTTGTCCAACTGGAAATTTTGGAGTGTTTTGTGTAAATTAAGGAGAATAAGCAGTGAATACCAGTACTGCAGTAGTTAGTCCTATATTAGGTTGTAAATCACGCTTTAATTGGTGTCAGAAGAAAATGGGAATAGCTTTGGAATGATCACTAATACATAGCTCTTGCTTTAGCTGCAGCAGATTTAACCAGCATCAGATTCCTATCCATAGATTTTATCATTGTCCTTTTTTAATGGAATGAATGCTGTAGTGGTATGTAATAGAACAGTAATAACAGCAGTGAAACTTTCAAGCTAACTATATGTCTACCCTTGATAGACATAAACTCAATCTTCGTAACAGCCCTACTAATGTGTGATAGGGAAACTGAAGTGCCCCAAGTCATCCAGCTGGTTCAGCTGAGATTTCAGCTTTTCAAGGGGGCTCCAGAATCCATGTTTTTAACCACTGTCCTTGCTCTCTATAAGACATTTCACAAAGCAGCCCCTATTAGAACCACTGTTCTAGAAAAATGATCCCCCTCTAACACAGCCAGTTCAACTAACAGGAAATGGAGAAGGGAGGAGAGAGAGAGAGAGAGAGAGAGAGAGAGAGAGAGAAAGAGAGAGAGAGAGAGAGAGAGGGAGAGAGAGAGGGAGAGAGGGAGGGAGAGGGAGGGAGAGAGAGGGAGAGAGAGGAAGAGAGAGGGAGAGGGAGAGAGAGAGAGATAGAAATATTGATGAACCATAAACTCATATCTCAGTCAAAAGCATGATGTGGTTGCCCCCACCACCACACACACACAACTTTAAATGGTCTCTTCAAGAGTATTTGTAGAATGAGTATCTGGGATAATGAAGGATGGAGTCCTGCTGTTTGCTGTACTGGGCAGAGCATGCCTGGAGTTTGGGCAAAATACCTTAGGTGCTTTCATTCAAGGGTGACCAGCATGGCCAAGGCAAACTGAGTACTTTTTCAAGGAGAGATTATTGGAGCATTTATTATGTACAATATTTAAATTATGGTTTTAAAATATAACTCTCAGGTAAAATTAAGATGGATGGTCTTTTCAGGAAGAAAGATTTTTGCTTGATATAAAGAACATCTCCGCTGGGCATGGTGGTGCATGCCTGTTCTTGGGAGACTGAGGCACAAGGATTGAAGGATCAAAACCAGCTTCAGTAATTTAGCAAGACTCTGAGCAACCTAGCAAGACCCTGTTTCAAAATTAAAAAAATAAGCTGGGTGTGGTGGCGTATACTTGTAATCCCAGTACTTGGGAGGCTGAGACAGAAGGATCACAGGTTCATGGCCACTCTCAGCAACTTAATGAGGCCCTCCGCAACTCACTGAGACCCTGCTTCAAAATAAAATAGAGCTGGGGGTATAGCTCAGATGTAGAATGCCCCTGGGTTCAATCCCCAGTATCAATTAATCAATACAAATAAATAAAAAATAAAGAAGGCTGGGGGTGTATCTCAGAGGTAGAATGCCCCAAGTATAATCCCCAGTACCACACACACACACACACACACACACACACACACACACACACACACAAACACAAACACACACAAATAAATAAATAAATAAATAAATATAAAAATAAAGACCACCCCAATGGAACCATCTGAAGATGGAAGGATTTCTTTTTTTGGACATCCCTCATCAGTGTTATTGAAGCAAAAGGCAGACTGTGATTTAGGCATGAGATTAAAGGAGATTGAAAGGCTGGCTGGATGGTTAAAGTAGATGAGCTTCCCACCTCATACTCTATGATGATGTGGGAATGTTAAATTAAAAAGGTATTACATAGCTGAGTGGTGCACGCCTATAATGCCAGTACTTGGGAGGCTGAGACAGGAGGATCACAGGTTGAAGGACAGCCTCAGAAACTTAGCAAAGGCCCTAATAAAAGATAAAAAGGGCTGGGGTGCAGCTCAGAAGTATAATGCCTCTGGGTTCAATCCCTAGTACCACAAACAAACAAACAAACAAACAAACACAGCAACAAAGATATTACATGAGTGATCACAGGTTCAGCATGGTTCTGCATCTGGGAGCCAAGTGGTTATGGGAGTGGTTTCTGAGGCTTTCAGAGTCCAGCTCCATCACAACTTAGCAGCGTGGTTGTAGGCAAATTACTGCATGTTCCAAGTCTCAGTTTCCTCATCTGTAAAGCAAGGATAATTATAGACTCTGCTGCATGATCTGTTGTGAAGATAGTGAGAATAATGTATCTAAGGCAAGTTGGGGGGAACTGGAAGGAATATGATATAATCAGAAGTTATCATAGCAAAAGCCACGTGGCTGCCAAATGAGGACTTTATGGTTTGGCATCTGGCACGTGCTCAATAAATGTAGCCCATTATTGTTTTCACATCATCAATTCTTCTATTATCGTTATCCTCTAGAACCATCAGGATCTGAAAGCTGAAATCTAAAACAGGCCAGTGCTGATGGGAGACTTGGGCTCCAGTCAGGAGACCCAGTTGGGTGGCATGGCAGGCGAGGCTTCAGGGTAGCCAGAGGCCCCCTGAGCGGGAAGGAAGGGAGTTTCTGAATGGAGGATTGGGGAACCTCTTGCTTTTAATTCTTTATCCATTTCCAACTATTATTTCACTTGATCCTTGTAACTCTGAGAAGAAACAGCAGTATTTACTCATTATGATAACAAATTAGCATCATCAGAAAGGTGACTGAAGAGCTCTCCTGCTGGAGACAGCAGCACAGCACGTCAAACCTGGACCTCCTGCCCTCCACTCAGCAGCCGCCAAGCACCACGCCCGCTCTCGGGCCCCCTCTGGATGCAGCTTGAATGTTTACACTTGCATGAGGACTTAGCAGTAGAGGTCATAAACAATGTGGTGAAGTTTGGAAACACAGGTAGAGATCTGGAACGGGAACGGGCTCATAACTTAATCCAGGGATAATGTTTTAAAGCTTTCCTGTTGATCAGAAGGTAGTGCTGAGAGAGGTTGAAATGATGACTGAAAGCTCCAGAAGTTGCCTCACCAGTCAACAAGGTAAATGTTCATATTATCACATTCGACTGCTGAAAGGGCTTTCTGTGTAATATAACTAACTATCCTTGACATACCCGGTGCTGAAGAGTAAGCTTCTCTAGCATGGTATAACAAACCCAAGAGTTGACATGAATCACCAAGTATCAAAAGCTTAATGGTTCTGCGAGTTGGGGGAGGAGGAAGGGCAGGATGCTAAAGTTTGTGCTTTGATTTCTTAATCAGCAGAAGAGCTGAAAATTATCTGCAAAATGGATGGAAAAAAGGTGTGTTGTTTTGTATTTTTAGACAAAGTTGTAAGCCTCCCCCCCAAAATGGAGAGTTTTATAAATTATTCTGCGTACTCTTATTTCAATAAATATAGGTTATAAATATAGATCTACACAATCGGAACCCTTAATTATTAGCTGTCACTGCCACAGTCATGGTTCCTACTGACCAGGGTGTTACATTTATTTTCTTTTATCACATTTAAGTATGTTTATAAAGTGAAAAAATGATGTCTATTTAAGGAACAATCTCTTTACTTCTATACTCAGTACACATATTCTATTATTATGCGTATCACACCATATATTATTTATTTTATAAATATCTGTCTTACCTATTAGGCTTGTGAATGGGGACTCTGTCCTGACTTTTTAAAAATATGTGACCTTCATTGCAATACTTGGCACAGAGTAAATGGTACACTCAGAACACTGACTCAAGGGTAGGACATTTGCATACAGGATCTGCAAATACTCATGCAGAATTTAATAAATTTGATATTGTTGATCATAAAAATACTCACTCTTTAATTAAGATGACAATGAGATATCATTCTTTTACCCATCAGATGGGGCCGATCAAACCATAGGATAATATGATGAGTTAGCTAGTGTGTACACAGAGGGACTCTCTCATACACTGTTGTAGAGAATGTAGATTGGTTTATGCACTTGTAGGGCAATGTGACATTAACTACCAAAACATAAAGTGTGCATATATTTTGATCCTGCCAGATTTCATTACCTAATTCAGTCAACATATATGCTCAAATATGCTTGCATATGTAAACAAGATACATAAAGTAAAAACTTTCCTTGTATGTGTGTGTGTGTGTGTGTGTATATATATATATATATATATATATATATATATATATTATTGTAACATTACTTATAGTAGGACAATATAAATACCCAGTATCATATGATGGCAAATTATATTTTATCCATGTAGTGTGATGTTATGTAGTAATTTAAAATAGTAATGTACACCTTTAATAACTAATATGGAACAATGTACAAGATATAAGCAACAAAAGCAGTATATAGGACAAAGCATATATTGTTAGTGTAAAAGATAAATGTGTGTGTATGTTTGTATGTGTGTTCATGCATACTTACACATAGAGAAAGGGGAAGAAGGGGAGAGGAAGGTAGAGGAAGAGATAAAGAATGAATGAATTTATTTCATGGGTGACTGGGTTCAAAGTTGAATTATTTTAAGCTATGTATCCCTTGTACTGTTTTGTTGGTTTTTTTTTTTTTTGGTACTGGGAATTGAACCCAGGGACATCCTACCTTTGAGCTACACCCCCAGCCCTATTTTTTATTCTTTATTTTGAAACAGGGTCTCACTAAGTTGCAGAGGGCCTCACTAAGTAGCTAAGGCTGGCTACAAAGCTGCGATCCTTCTGTCTCAGCCTCCCAAGTACTGGGATTACAAGCGTGCACCACCACACCTGGCCTTTGTACTGTTTAAAGTAGACTTATATTTAACTATTACAACCTCTTGTACTTTTGAACCTTAACATACACATGGTTTTGAGAATAAAAAATATATCTACATAAATGATATATTTCCCAGTGAAAGACTCTGAAGACTGCAAGTATGTGTGTTGGGGGAATGGAAGGAATGTAGTGTAATCAAAAGTGGGCACAGTGAAAGCTTGCAGGGCTGCCAAATGATGACTTTACGGTTTCTAGTCACAGTTCATGGGTGGGGAAGGAGAGAGCAGAAGCCATCCCGCGTCCTAATTGGACGATGTTTAGCCTGCCACCCTTTGTCTTTCCATGTGTCTGCTCCCTGGAAGTTCCAGGAGAAGAGCTGGTGTTTCAAGTCTGAGCAGGTGTAGCACTGATCCTCTGCAGCTTTTCCAGCCCGATGGTGCATGTTTACCTTCCAGTACTTGCTGGAAGTACACTCAAGTATTCATGATTGTGTATGGTCTCTCAGTCTCTTGAGTGTCCCTCCCATCAAACACTCCCTGTCTCTCTTACTCATGAGTGCTCACAGAAAACACTGGGCCTCAGGGGACCTGAGCTTTATAAAGAAATGAGAACTTTTGGAGTATTTCAGTGCAAATCACACCACCATATAATAAAGAAAGGAAGACCCAAAATTACATTAAAATAATAGTCAGGCATTCCTTAAATCTGTAAACATGTCAGTGTTCAGTGCTGTACTGAGCTTACCATTGTGCTGTGGGTTTATATTTTAATCTCATACATTTACTTTCCTGTTTGAGCAGCACAACATTGTTTCTTAGCACTGGGTGCTTTTACATATAACAACGACTCAAAATCTTATAAAGCCAAAGGGGTGATCTTACATGTAACTACAACTCCTAGATCTTATACCCCAAAGGGAATATCACCCAGCTTCCCACTGCTTCATAACACTGGGTTTCAAAACACTGGGAGATCTTCTCTTTGGGGCTGTAATACAAAATCATGATAAGGTGATGGACATTTTGTCATGAATCCTCTTGCTTCCAGGAGTTGAATGCTGAGTTTGAATGCAAACTTAACTCATTCTTTTGGTTTTATAAGCTCAAAATCCCAGCTGAGCAAAAATGGGACTTATTTGGTCTTACATTCAACATCAGCTTACAGAACTGTAAAATGAAGGGTTTGATTAATATGATCAGCTGGCTATTGATTAACTAGATCCTTCCTTTCCAGCTGTCTTCTAATTGGTCTAAATTGGCTGGACTGCTTCTCTTTGAAATATTCTTTGCTTTGCATTTGAAGTTGATGCTATTGAGTTTTCACCAGGCCACATACCCTCTCCCTATTAGGATTGGCTACATAATTGCTGGCGTCTGTATGTTGCTTACCCAGGATCGAAGGTGAAGTTTGTGTTTATGAATCCATACAGAGTCAACTAGATGGCAGGAATGCCATGATATTCATCTCATTAGCACCATGTTCTAATTGGCTGAGCTAACTGGACACAACCATTGACTTAATGCTAATATTCTAAGAATTTCCATCTTTCTTTTCTTCATAAAAAATCATAGTACAAACAAGCAGGGAAAGATGCCTCACCAAACTCTCCCTGTTAGATAGTTTCAATAGGTTCAGAGCGGTGTCCAAGAATCAGCACAGGGAATATAATACCCAAGCTAAAAATTTGTGCAAGAAAGAGTGCTAACATTTGTGTTGAACATTTGTGCAAGAAAGAGGGAGATCCTAATTCGAATAAGCATGTTTCTTTCCTTTGATCAGCATTCTGTCCTTGTGTAAGGTTATTTCCAAAGGCTGGTCTATTTGTGGCATGTCTAGAAGATAGGGTGGCTATGAGAAGCTGTCAGGAAACATCGATGGTGAAGCAGGAAAGCTAGTTGCAAAGGGCCCAGGGTGCAATTCTCCAGGAGCCTTTCTAGCCCTGGCCTCCTGTTAGAATCAGTTGGGGAAGTTGTTTTTTTGTTTGTTTTGCAGTGCTGGAAATCCAATGCAGGGCAGGGCCTCCTGCATGCTCTGCAAGTGCTCTACTACTGAGCTATGCTTTCAGCCCAATCGGGGTAGTTTTAAATTGTACTGATTCCCAGGTTCCACTCTGGACAATTACTTAATTTTATTTCTTGGGGTGCTGGGGATTGAATCCAGGACCTGGTGCATATTAATACATATGTACTGGGCCCTTGAACTATACCCCAGATTCCTGCCTGATCAGCTAAATCAGAATCATTGTCCTGGGTGTTTTTAAGAGCCCCTCTGTTCTAAAATGACCTTTGAGAATCACTGGTTAATGGGGTTTGCACTCCACAGTGCAGATAATAGAGACTTCGAAAAAAGCATCAGAAATGATTGTGAACTGTTGAGAGTGGGATGATAGAGCACAGGGGCAGTCTGTGATTTGGCATCAAACAGCCACAGGTTCAAACCCTGACCCTAAGTCTTACTAGCTATGTGGGAAAGTTCCATAACCTCTTTAAACTCAGTTTCTCATGTGTGAAATGTACCTCTTTGGTTGGTGTGATGATCAAATGGAGATAGGAATGTCAGAGAGCCTCTCACACTGTTTAAAAACATGCTAATGTGGGAAAAAGGGAAGGCAAAAGTGTATCTTTGTAAGTTTGCAGTCTTGAATACCTCTTCTTGAAAATAATGGGAAGAATGCTAGCCAGGTCTGAACATGTGGCCTGAAAGCAAATGTGTACATATTTTACTTGAAAAAAAAAAGGAAAAATGAGTTTCCATCAAGTAAATATATATTTCTGAAAAACTAATCCATTTTAACTAGTGATTTCCCTGACATATCTGAGTTACATTTTTTACAGTAAAAGGAAAAAATGTCCCCATAGGCTGTATTTATAACTTTTGTTGCCCTAGGACACACTGGTCATTGTGGAAAAATTAGTATACAGCAGGGATTCTTTCAAACTTAATTATACTTTTGATTTAGGCTGCTTCTCTATCTTTTTGCCATTCTTTCTGTATCACACATGATATTTCTATTACCTCACACTAAACCTCCTGTCTATAAATTCATTTCCTAATCATTCATTTACTCTTTTCTTCACATGATTATTCAGAAGGCTTTATTAAGCATAAATTTTGTCCTAAATTCTTCTTTTATCAATATAGAAGCAGTACCCAATTTATAAATGAACTCTGTTGAAATAATTGATTTGTTAATTAAATAGTGGTTTTGAAGCATTTTTTTATAGATTTACTACTTTAAGTTAGGTCTGTGCTTCTGAGCCAGCTAAGTGGGAAAATTTAGGGGGAATATTAACGTATGATTTCCATAGGAAGAACCAAAATGTATACAAGTAATAGTAGTAAAGAAAAAGGGACAAACAGACCTAAGATGGCAAGGTAATTATTGCAATGTATCTATTAAGGTGAGGTTCGCATTTAACTCCTTTTCTACCATTGCATTATATGGAAAAGTTCTTCTAGAGGGCTAGGAGAATTGGGGAAGAGGCCACGTAAACTTCTTTGTATGTGGAAGTCATATGATTTGTCATTGAAATAAGACACTTCTGAGAGTTATTAATGGTTAAGCCAGGACCCAGACACAAACATAGACTTGATTCATACTGAAATATATGGTCACTAAGTAGGGGTATGGCCAGACTTAGAATTTTCCTAGTTCAAATGTTAAATAAGCAGACATTTTAGGCCAGGCGTGGTGGCGCATGCTTGTAATCCCAGTACTTGGGAGGCAGAGACCGGAGGATCCGGGTTCACGGCCAGCCTCAGCTACTTAGTGAGGCCCTCCGCAACTTCGTGAGACCTGGTTTCAAATTAAAGTATAAAAAATAGGGCCAGGGGTGTAGCTCGGAGGTAGAATGCCCCTGGGTTCAATCC
>PVJS01059160.1:0-11585 GCA_004027185.1 Glis glis | reverse complement strand
AGTATAAAAAATAGGGCTGGGGGTGTAGCGCGGAGGTAGAACGCCCCTGGGTTCAATCCCTGGTATCTCAAAAAAAAAAAAAATAGGGCCGGGGGTGTAGCGCGGAGGTAGAACGCCCCTGGGTTCCATCCCCGGTACCACAGAAAAAAAAAATATCTGAATTTGTGATAACATCTAAAGATTATATACTTACAGCTTTTTTTTTTTTTTTGCGGTACTGGGGATAGAACCCAGGGGCATTCTACCTCCGAGCTACACCCCCAGCAGTAGTTTTTATTCTTTATTTTGAAACAGGGTCTCACTAAGTAGCTGAGGCTGGCCGCGAACCCAGATCCTCCGGTTTCAGCCTCCCAAGTACTGGGATTACAAGTGTGAGCCACCATGCCCAGCTCTACTTACAGCTTTTTTTGTTTGTTGTTTGTTACTGGGGACTCAACCCAGGAGGTTTCTAATACTGAGTTATACCTCCAACCTATCTTATTTTTGTGTGTGTGTGTGTGTGTGTGTGTGCACTGGGGATTGAACCCAAGGGCATTCCACCTCCAAGCTACACCCCTAGCCCTATTTTATATTTATTTTGAAACAGGGTCTTGCTAGGTTGATGAGAGTCCCACTATTTGCTGAGGCTGTTCTCAAACCTGCAATCCTCCTGTCTCAGCCTCCCAAGTACTGGGATTGCAAGCATGCGCCACCATGCCTGGCTCCCTTTTATTTTATTTTGAGAGAAGGTCTCACTAAATTGCCCATACTGGCCTCAAACCTATGATCCCCCAGTCTCAGCCTACCAAATACTGGAATTACAGGCATGTACCAACTAGGTTTTTTTCTTTTTGGTACTGTGGATAGAACCCAGGGGTATTGCACCTCTGAGTTACACCCCCATCCTTTTTTTTTTTTTCTTTCCATACAGGGGAGTGAAACCAGGGGTATTCCACCTTGGAGCTACACTACTGCCCCTTTTTATTTTTTGTTTTGAAACAGGGTTTCACTAGATTACTGAGTCTTACTACACTGCTGAGGCTGGACTCGAGCCTGTGATCTGCTGTCTCAGTCTCCCAAGTACTGGGATTACAGGTTTGAGTCCGTCATATCTGTTTTTTTTTTTTTTAAACAGGGCCTCCCTAAGTTGCTGAGCCTGGCTTCAAACCTGCAACCCCCTCCCCCCCGTCTCAGCCTCATAAGTACTGGGGGATTACAGGTGTGCGCCCAGCTCAGGTTGTTTTCTTAATTCCTTCCCTTTTTCTTTATTATAAAATCCATTATCATTGTAAAAAGCATTTTATATCTATAGTACAGCATTAAATAAAAAGGGAGAGTCTCACACCCTCCACTCCCATTCCCCTCCCTCTCGAGGTATCCTGTTTCTGGTGTTTCCTTTCAGACAAAAGTTCAAGTCTGAAGTGAAAAACTAGGGCTACCAACCTTTAGGACCTTGAAAGTCCCCAGACTATTTCCCCCCAAAAGTGTACTAACACCTCATTATTTTCAATATTAAGTCTGCTTTTACCCAACATCAGGATAAAGAACACACTTAGAGTGTCTTCTGTATTTCATTGTGCCCAGTACCTAAACCTCACAGCAATTCTGTAAATTACAGAATATTTCCATTCTGCAAAGAACAAACCTACTCCTTGAGGTTAAGCAGCTTGCAAAACCAGAATCAGAAGACACATCTGCCAAAACTGAAAGTCTCACTCTTATTAATTTCACAGAGATAGCCTGACATTCAAGATTTTCAAGGATGTTTTATTTAGACTTTTTGAATTTCTGTTTTACTTAATTATAAGTATCATGATAGTATAATCATATGACTTTTCTTAATAATAATGATAGCTACGAACTACTTGACTGCCTTATACCAGAGTACTGTCCACTTTTTTTTTTCTTCTTCTTCTTTGGGGTTGGGGATTGAACCCAGGGCCTCATTTGCTAAGCATGTGCTCTACCCTTGAACTGCATCCCCACTCCACATTTCTTTTTTCTTTCTTTCTTTCTTTTTTCCTTCCTTCCTTCCTTTTCTTTCCTTCCTTCCTTCCTTCCTTCCTTCCTTTTTCCTTTCCTTTCCTTTTTGTGGTGCTAGGGATTGAACTCAGCGGTATTCTACCTCTGCGCTATAACCCCAGACAAATTTTATTTTTTATTTTATAACAGGCTCACGCCGGGCATGGTAGCACATGCTTGTAATCCCAGTACTTGGGAAACTGAGACAGGAGGATCACAGGTTCGTGGCCAGCCTCAGTTACTTAGGCCCTCCCCGCAATTTAGTGAGACCCTCTTTCAAAATAAAGAATAAAAATAAGCTGGGCGTGGTGGTGCACGTTTGTAATCCTAGTACTTGGGAGGCAGAGACCGGACGATCCGGGTGTCCGGCCAGCCTCAGCTGGGAGTGTAGCTTGGAGGTAGAATGCCCCTGGGTTCAATCCTCGGTACCACATAAAACACACACACACACACAAACAAACACACACACACACACACACACACACACACACACAAAAGAGGCTCACTAGGTTGCTGAGAGACTTGCAAAATTCAAAATTGCTGAGGCTAGCTTCAAATCTGCGATTCCCCTATCTCAGCCTCCCAAGTAAGGGGATTACAGGCATATGCCACCACGCCCAGCTCTCCACATTTCTGAACTGCAAATTTTGCAAAGTGTTTCAGCTATAAGGCGGTAAAAAGCTTTTGATAGCCACATAAAACCTAATATTTCCATCTGTTACACTGTTACTGTTTGAGAAAGCACTTAGTTACAAGCACTTTAACAAATACACATTTAAATGCAGCCTACTTCTCCCCCCCCCCCATTAGAGATTGAAGACAGGGGCAGTCTATCTCCAAACTATACCCCTAGCCCTTTTTTAATTTTTTGTCTTGAAACAGGGTCTCACTAGGTTGCTAAGTGCCTTGCCAAATTGGCGAGGCTGGCCTCGAACCTTCAATCCTCTTATCTCAGCCTCCCAATTACTGGGATTACATAGGCATATGCTACCACATCTGGCTCCTAAATGCAGTCCACTTCTTTTGTTTGTTTAGTGTGTGTGTGTGTGTGTGTGTGTGTGTACGTGGTGTATGGTGTATGGAACCCAGGGAGCATTCTAACCTCTGGGCCACACCCCCAGACCTATTTTATTTTTTATTTGGAAACAGGGTGTCACTAATTTGCTGAGAGCCTCGCTAAATTGCTGAGAGCCTCACTAAGTTACTGAGGCTAGCTTTGAACCTGCAATCCTCCTGTCTCAGCCTCCCAAGTACTGGGATTACAAGCATACGCCACCACACCCAGCTCTGCAGCCTACTTCTTAGAGTGGAGTCTGGCCAATACAGTTGCACTAAATTGTTTCAGAAAAGAGAATGGAGGTTTTCCTCTATGTCATCATTTTAAGAGTTTGTTTGGTTTTTTTGGGGGGGTGGGTAGTACTGGGGATTGAATCCAGGGGCATTCTACCTCTGAGCTACACCCCCAGCCCTATTTTTTTGTTCTTTATTTTGAAACAGGGTCTCACTAAGTTGCGGAGGGCCTCACTAAGTAGCTGAGACTGGCCACGAACCTGGATCCTCCTGTCTCAGCCTCCCAAGTACTGGGAATCATTTTAAGAGTTAAGAATAAGCTGGGGGCCATGGCACGTGCCTGTAATCCCAGTATTTGGGAGGCTGAGACAGGAGCAGCTGGGATTGCAGGTGTGCAACTCCCTAGATCTTTGAGTGATGCTTTGTTATCTGAGAATTCTAGAAGCTGGTAGGCATGCTATTCTTCCTAGTTACCTCACATATCCATTTTGTTTTCTTGCCTCATAAATGTCTTAACTTCTGTTTTTTGTTTTTTGGGGTTTTTTTGCGGTACCAGGGATTGAACCCAGGGGCGTTCTACCTCCGCGCTACGCCCCCAGCCCTATTTTTTTTTATATACTTTATTTTGAAACCTGGTCTCACGAAGTTGCGGAGGGCCTCACTAAGGAGAGAGAGAGAGACAGGGAGAGAGAGAGAGAGAGAGAGAGAGAGAGAGAGAGAGAGATAGCTGAGGCTGGCCGCGAACCCGGATCCTCCGATCTCCGCCTCCCAAAGTACTGGGATTACAAACATGCGCCACCATGCCCGGCCCTTAACTTCTGTTTTTATGATCATGGTGTGCCCTCCTGGAAATATCCAGAAGTTCTTGGAATTCTAATACCATTTAGAGGGCAAGGAGACCTGAAGAACCCAAACCAGAAAATGTTCTATGCCAACAATAAAGACATATGCACAAAAGAGATTTTGTTCTCCAGAACTGATTTCTTTCCAAGATACTTTTTCAATTCCCCTAAATTACAGAAGGCAAAATACTCCTGTTTAGTGCTATGCTCTTGTTAACAACATGTAGTTTCTGATACTCTCCAACCAGCCATAGTCTGTACTTTCCCTCCTACAAGGTGGAGGAGCACATACCCCTTGAGTTGGGGTGTGGGCACTCAGCAGGAGGAAGGTGACCCAGGGCAGATTTGAAAGGACAAAGGAATCCTAAATGGACAAATTCAGGGAGTGCTAGAATTAACCTTCTTCCTGTGACCTTTAACCTAACCGAATTTTCCTCCATTTCTAGAACTACTCATACTTTCGCCTCACCTGCGGTTTTTCCTGTTCTGCCTTGCCTGATGATGTCCTCACCTTGGTTCTTTTTCTCTTCACCTGAACCTTCTTCTGATCTTTATCACTTTCTCCCATCCAAGGCCTGAGCACCTACATACCTCACTGTGTGTGTGTGTGTATGTGTGTTTTTTTTTTTTTTTTTGCAGTACTGGGGATTGAACTCAGGGGCATTCTACCTCTGAGCTACATCCCCAGCCCTATTTTTTATTCTTTATTTTGAAACAGGGTCTCACTAAGTTGCAGAGGCCCTCACAAGTTACTGAGGCTAGCCGGGAACCTGCAATCCTCCTGTCTCAGCCTCCCAAATACTGGGATTACAAGCGTGCGCCACCACACCCAGCTTTACCTCACATATTTAAAGGTTACCACTTTCAACTGGGTGAAAATGGCATTAATCTCTCCTGAACAACTACTCCTTAACCAAAACAAACGTAAAGCCCAATCAGAACAGGCAAAAGGATAAAAGCAAACTCATACTGAAGCATAAATGGTGACTTAAGACGTCTCCCCTTTTTTGGGGGGGTACTGGGGATTGAACCTAGAGGCATTCTACCTCCCAAGTTATATGCCCAGGCCGATTTTATCTGATTTTATTTCTTATTTGGAAACAGGGTCTCACTAAATTGCAGAGGCTGACTTCGAACCTGCACTCCTCCTGTCTCAACCTCCCAAGTACTGGGATTACAACCGTGGGCTACCACGCCTAGCTAGATTTCTCCCTTTAAGCCCTTGCTCTGCTGTGCAGCCCTTAGCAAAAAGCTTTGAATCCTTAAATAATTCATTAGAACAACTTAATTTCCATAGGGAAGCTTTCCAAATGATAAAGAAAAACAGAAATCTTTATATTTTCTATTTCCCAACCACTCCTGGTACATACTTTTATGAGTCACCCCTAAATTTTCCCACTTAGAAATACAAACCCATTCCCACACACTCTCTAGTCTCTCTCTCTCTACACACACACACACACACACAGTCTCCACGTGTTCATAGTCACTCTTTCTACATGCTTTCCTCTCCTTTCTCAAGAAAGAGCTCTATTAAAGGTACAGGGGGAACTAGAGTGCCCCAGGTTACACAATGGGGCCACTGTACTAAAAGGTAGAGCTTTTTAGTGGGAGGAGTAGAGTCATTATAAATAGAACTGAAGAGGGGAACCTTTTCTCCCTTGGATCTCTCTGATCTTTATTCCTGGCCTTGGAGCTGCTGTAAATCCCAGGCCTTGGGGCTCCTCCAACTTGGAGGAAACAGGATCAGGCCAACCCAAAAAAGCAAATTGGGCCTTGTGCTAGAGGAAAAAGAGAAGCCCTAGGAGTACAGAATACATGAGCCCAGCTCCTCAGGGCAGAAGACAACTGGGAGAGGAAGCCCTAGCTGATAATGAAGAGCATGTTGCTCGTCTGTGCCACATCCACAACTCTTTTTGGGGTGACAGCCACATTAGGTGACTGATAGGGATACTAGTCCTCTTTTCTTTTTTTTCCCCTTTTTATTTTTTGGTACTGGAGATTGAACCCAATGGCATTCTACCTCCAAGCTATACCCCTAGCCCTTTTTTATTTTTGAAACAGGGTCTTGCTAAGTTGCTGAGGCTGGCCTCGAACCTGTGATCCTCCTGTCTCCACCTTCAAAGTATTAGGATTACAGGAATGCGCCACTGTACCCAGTCTAGTCTTCTTTTCTTACCATAACATCCTGAGGCTTCTTAAGTCTTCTCTAGTTGTAAAATCTAAACAGGTGCTTACAAAGTTGATTTTCCAATCAAAGCTTGAACAAACAAAATTCACCACATCAGATTTTATATGACTGCCTCCATAAAATTAACCAGCTGCATTTCCACAGTGCTGGGCCAATGAGCTGAGATGAGTGTGCCGGGGCAATATGCAAGTATTAAGCCCTCCCTTAACACCCAAAGCATCACACATGTCTCCACTGCCTGAGTCACTTCCTAAGCATGCAAAAGCAGCCCACTGAAAAACACCCCAGGGGATAATGGCCTCTAGATGGATTTTAAAGCCAGGCATGATGGCACATGACTCAGGAGGCTAAGGAAGGAAAACTGAAAGATCAAGGCCAGCCTGAGCAACACAGTGAAGCTGGCACTGAATTCACGACCTCCTGCCTCAGCCTACCAAGTAGCTGGGATTATAGGCATGTGCCACTATGCCTAGCTATAAAAATGTTTTATTTCTGTTTCTCAATGGAGGGGATGGGGCCCAGAGAAGCATTTAAAATACATAGGTATGGAGCTGGGGATTTAACTCAGTGATAGAACATGTCTGCCTAGCATGTGTAAGGCCCTGGGTTCAATCTCCAGCACTGAAAAATAACAACAAATAAAATATATGGATCCTCCAGCCTGGACCACTGAATCAGAATCTCTGTGGTAAGGCCCAGATACATGGTTGGTTTTTATTTTCTTTCTTTTTTTTTTTTTGCGGTACTGGAGATTGAACTATTTTTTTTCTTTATTTTGAAACAGGGTCTCACTAAGTTGAGGAGGGCCTCACTAAGTAGCTGAGGCTGGACACAAACCTGTAATCCACTTGTCTCAGCCTCCCAAATCCTGGGATTACTAGTGTGCGCCACCACACCCAGCCCAGATATATGTTTTTTATAAAGTTCTCCGGGTGATTCTAATGTACACACCACACACCTAAAGAGCCACCGAAAAGAATTATGGAAACTATTCCCTAATCAAGAAACTACAAGTAAACCAAGTAAACCCAGGCCTCACTTTTCTCATTAAAATGAGATGGTTAAGCAGGGCATGGTGGCTCACACATGTGTAATCTCAGTACTTGGGAGGCTGAAACACAAGGATCGCGGGTTGGCAGCCAGGCTCAGCAACTTAGCGAGGCCCTCCACAACTTAGTGAGACCCTTTTTTGAAATAAAAAATAAAAGAGGGCTGGGGTGTAGTTCAGAGGTAGAATGGCCCTGGGCTCAATCCCCAGTGGAAGGACGGAAGGTAGAAAGGAAATAAATTGAACTAGATTACTGGTGGTGTTGGGAGGAGGAGGATGTCAACCAAGACACCCTCTATAAAAAAGGCATTTTATAGCCGGGCATGGTGGCGCACGCTCGTAATCCCAGTACTTGGAAGGCTGAGACAGGAGGATCACAGGTTTGGGGCCAGCCTCAGCTACTTAGTGAGGCTCTCTGCAACTTAGTGAGACCCTGTTTCAAAATAAAAAATAAAAGCCGGGTGTGGTGGCGCACGCTTGTAATCCCAGTACTTTGGGAGGCGGAGACCGGAGGATCCGGGTTCGCGGCCAGCCTCAGCGCTCTCACTCGCTCTCTCTCTCTCTCTCTCTCTCTCTACCTAGTGAGGCCCTCCGCAACTTCGTGAGACCCGGTTTCAAAATAAAGTATAAAAAAATAGGGCCGGGGGTGTAGCGCGGAGGTACAATGCCCCTGGGTTCAATCCCCCACACCACAAAAATAAAATAAATAAATAAAAATAAAATAAAATAAAAAAAATAGGACTGGGGTTGTAGCTCGGAGGTATAATGTCCCTGGGTTCAATCTTCAGTACCACAAAAAAAAAGGCATTTTATGTCCTAGCTACTTGGGAAGCTGAGGCAGGAGGATTGATAAATTCAAGGATCGTAGCCCTGGCAACTTAGCAAGACCCTGTTTCAAAATAAAACATTTACAAGGGTTGGAGATTTAGCTCAGTGGTAGAGAGCTCCCAGGTTCAATCCCCAGTACCAAAAAAGGAAGGGGGCACTTTTTGGTGGATATCGGTATTAAGACTAAAAGCAAAAGGCTCAGGTGTGGTGGCGCACGCTTATAATCCCTGTACTTGGGAGGCTGATAGGAGGATCACAGGTTCACAGCCAGCCTAAGCAACTTAGCGAAGTCCTCCACAACTCAGTGAGACCCTGTTTCAAAATAAAAAAATAAAATAGGCCTGGTGGTGTAGCTCAGAGGTAGAATGCCCCTGGGTTTATTCCCCAGTAACACACACACACACACAACAAAAAGCAGAACAGCTGTGAATGGAAGAAGGAAGATATGCTGGGGTTCTTCCTCCTCATTCCCAGTCACCTGAACAGAGCCCCCAAGACTCCACAGAGCACAAGACAATCTCTTAGACCAGCTGCAGCTTGTAAATTCTTTTACCTCCAAAACTATAGAGGTTTACAATTTAAGAAGCAAAAGACTTGAAGCAAGGAGTGGTGGCATATGCCTATAATCCCAGTACTTGGGGGAGCTGAGACAGGAGGATTGCAGGTTCAAAACCAGCCTGAGCAACTTAGTGAGACGCTCAGCAACCTAGCAAGACCCTGTTTCAAAACAAAAAACAAAATGGGCTGGGGGTGTAGCTTGGAAGTAGAATTCCCCTGGGTTCAATCCCTAGTATCACAAAAAAAAAGAGGCAAAGAACTTAATACTTTTGTTTGCTTACAAATTTCATATGAAAAAAATGTCTCCTTTTCTAATAACATACTCATGTCTTACTATCTGAACTTCCATTTGGGGGTAGGGATGTGGCTCAGTGGTAGAGCACACACTTAGCATGCATGAAGCCCTCAGTTCAATCCCTAACAATAATAATAATAAACTTCCATTTAAAAAGATGTTTTGAGCTGGGCGTGGTGATGCACACTTGTAATCCCAGTACTTGGGAGGCTGAGACAGGAGGATGGCAGGTTCGCGGCCAGACTTAGCTACTTAGTGAGGCCCTCCGCAACTTAGTGAGACCCTGTTTCAAAGAATAAAAAATAGGGCTGGGGGTGTACCTCAGAGGTAGAATGCCCCTGGGTTCAATCCCCAGTACCACCAAAAAAAGAAAGAAGACATTTTACTATCATTAATCCCAACCTAAATCATCACCGGTACTCCTCCCCTGGTTTCCTGGAAGGGCTTTAAGCTCAAAGGCAGCCTCCATTCCAGAAGGCACACTGATGCATGTTAGTAGTTACCTCAGGGGAAGAGGAACGGGACTGGAGAGAGGCACAAAGGAGACTCCAACTGGGGCTATTACTTTCTTATAGGAAAGAGGAAGCTCTGATGGGTTCACATGTTAGCTCTGGGATACAAAAGCATTTGTTGCATTGTTTCCTGGACTTTCCTGTAGCATTTTAAGATTTCTTAAAATGTGATGGCACATGCCTGTAATTCCAGCTACTCAGGAAGCTGAGGGAGAAGAATCAAAATTCCAGGCCAGCATGGGCAACTTATGAGACTATATCTCAAAATAAAATCAAAAGGGCTAGGGATATAGCTCTCAGTGGCAGAGTGCTTGCCCAGCATGTACAAGGTGCTGGGTTTATTCCCCAGTACCATAAAAAAAATAAAAAATAAAAAAAGGTCAGAATTATCAAAACAAACAAACATAAAACACTCTTGTTTATTAGCACCATTTGAAACATCCTTGATTTTCATTAAACTTGGATAACAAATACCTTTCATTATCCCTCACTGGGCTTTTCCACCAAAAGCTCCCTTATAGAATACATGATCTATAATTACATTTGTCTACCCTGGGACTTTGCAAAGGAACATAAGCACCAGAACAAACTTATTGATAGCAAATTGACACCCTAAAATTAAGACCACAAAATCTTGGGGCATCTGAAAAATGAAAACAGCAGCTATACATTCACTTCACAAAAAATGCAGAGGACACTGCCTTTAGTAAACCATCTTTGAAGATTGCCAAATGGATGAACCTATACCCACAGCACTACCCTTCTAAGCCTCCTAAAGCTAGTACCCACTCCACATGTCATGAGGGGGAGGAGACTCAATTCATGTATAAATCAAAACTAGTGAAGAATCAGTAAAACCTTAAAATCAAGAACTTCAAACCCGAAAAATGCTATTTCTCCCAGATAGCTGGCAGTACCCAAAACAGGCACCATGAGCATAAAACTGAACAGCACAAATCTGGAAAATGTTCAGTATACACAAATGCTCATCAGTGTTTCATAATAAACTACTATTAAGGCTACTTGCTTCCATGAATAAACACACTACCTATACTTATTTCCTCAACTACCAACCTCCCACAGTCCTACATACCACATACAGAGAAATGTTTATCTATGTTCACACCCTATCAAGTCCCTTCTCCCAACCTTCTCTCCTGCCAGCCCATCTTTACCTCTTTGCTTCTTCCAAATGACAAAGGTACTCATAAGCCACATTCTGACGTCTCCTTTCATCCATCTCCTCTGCAGTGAGTCTCTCATTATCCAGGACAGCTAAAACATGAAAGGAAGAATGTAAGTACCAGGATCTGTAACCTTCCCCTGTGACAAAAGAATGCCACAGCCATGAAATTCCTGCTAGTCACCTAGAAGGTCAAGGTAACCGGTGGATGTGTGAATAGCCAAGTATACAATTACTTTCCTAAAAAGATCTATGAGAACTGGGCACAATGGCGCATGCCTGCAGTCCCAGCTACTCAGGAAGCTGAGGCATGAGGAATAGAAGTTTGAGGCCAGTCTAGGAAACTTAGCAAGACCCTATTTCAAAATAAAATTTTAAAAAGGCTGAGGATATCCGGGCGTGGTGGTACACGTCTGTAATCCCCGTACTTGGGAAGCTGAAACAGGAAGATCACAGGTTGGCAGCCAGCCTCAGAAATTTAGTGAGGCCCAGCCGGGCGTGGTGGTGCACACTTGTAATCCCAGTACTTTGGGAGGCAGAGACCCGAGGATCAGGGTTCGCGGCCAGCCTCAGCGCTCTCTCTCTCTCTCTCTCTCTCTCTCTCTCTCCCTGTCTCTCTCTCGCTCTCTCTCGCTCTCTCTCTCTCTCTCTCTCTCTACCTAGTGAGGCCCTCTGCAACTTCGTGAGACCCGGTTTCAAAATAAAGTATAAAAAATAGGGACGGGAGTGTAGCGTGGAGGTAGAACGCCCCTGGGTTCAATCCCCGGTACCGCAAAAAAAAAAAAAAAAAAAAAAAGGAAATTTAGTGAGGCCCTCCACAACTTAGTGAGACCCTAT
>PVJS01059159.1:0-11585 GCA_004027185.1 Glis glis | reverse complement strand
GGGGGTGTAGCGCGGAGGTAGAAAGCCCCTGGGTTCAATCCCCGGTACCGCAAAATAAAGAATAAGAAAAAAAAATAGGGCTGGGGGTGTAGCTCAGAGGTAGAATGCCCCTGGGTTCAATTCCCAGTACCGCAAAAAAAAAAAAGAAAACTTTACCAGAAAGTTCTCTCTGCTCCGTGGAGCTGTATACCACCACAGTAACAAGAATCATTTTGGCAACAGCACCACAGACCTATATGATGGGAGCTTCCCAAATCACAGATAAAAATTTACTTCACTGTGTGGGGCTGGCTCCTAATTTTTATACTAGGAAACAACATCATTTCTCAAGAGAAAACTATACTACAGATATGTGAGTGACTAGATGAATATTAATTCCACACTGAATTTTCTTTTAGTTGACAGCCACTTTCAATTAACACACTTTAGCCCATTTTCAACAGTGATAAAAATGGTTAGGTCTCTTGAGTGGATTGTAAGCTTTGCTGATTGTGTATTAAAGACTCTGTAAGCAAGAACCAAACGCTACTAGGTGAACCCATGCAAACAACAAGTTGTAAAAATTCCCAAAACAAAAAAGTCTATAGCTCACTACAGATGACACAATGAAGACTAGAGAGAAAAGCCATAGAGTAATGCTACACCATTCAGCTCCAAGAAGCACATTTATAGTGCAGTTCACATATGGTCACTGCTAAACGTCAAATCAGCAGTCTTAGAGAGTTACAGTTTGTAACTAGTGGAGTCCACAGATCTAAACAGATATGCAACATGACAAAAATCCAACTATACATATATTCCTAAATCCCTTGATAAGCAAACTAAACATCAATAACTAGAATTTGAAAATTACACACTAATTTTTAAAACCTACTCCATTGGCGTGAAAACTATTAGGCCAGGATTTTAATTAGGCAGAGCAAAAACCAACTAATGCTGATTGGTAGTTGCCCTTCCAACTGCAACAATGACAGCATATTTTAAGTCTATGATGCAGGCATTTTGCCATCTGTATAACTTAACATTATCCCCATTTTTCACTTTCAACCGATAAAGGTCATAAGAGCCATATATCCTAAACCACACCAACCAATTCTTGTAACTATGATGGAATCCTAGATTGGGCTATGGCTTTAAGTTTTGTTTTCTAGATATTTTATCTTTAAGTATATGGAGGTCATAATTATAATGGCTGGGACCTAAAAGTCATAAGGTAACAATGACTTTAAAAATTCAAGTTTAAAAAAGATTCTGTAATAAGAATAAAAAGTTAACACTTTTATTTTAATTCTGATAATCAAGTTATCCAGCAAATCTTTCATAGTTTTCTTACAAAAGTGTTTTATTTTTTACCAGAAATTTCATTGAAAGATATTTGGTTGGTTGAAATAAAGAAAGGAAAATAAAACTTTACAGCAAATATTATTAAACACTTTACAAATGCTGAATTTTGATGTTTCTAACATTGAAAACTGAAATACCTTTATCACCTCACTAAAAATTCTAAGCTTCATAAGTTCACTAAAAGCATAATGCATTATTGCATCTTTGAATCTCATTTCCTATCTTGGGGGTCTGCATCAAATTTACCCTAATATAAAAAACCTCAATCCTATACTCACAATAACCCTTCACACAGCACATTCTTGGCACAAACCTGTGCAGAGGCTTCCATGGTTACCAGCTGCTGCAGATTACCTTTGTTTAAAAAAAAAATGACTAGGACCTTTAGCTCCTGCAATGATCTGTAGACTCCCAAAGCTGCATATTCCAGCCACTTTTGAGTTGCATGCTGTAGCAAAACAGTCAGCACCTCTCAATAGATATTGCTGCAGAGAAAGATTTTAATTCAGCAGAATCTCTTTCTATGTTAGAAGCAATGACATTTCCCCCTAAGAACAAAATAGCTCAATATAGCCAGCCATATAACTCAATATATACTTATTATTTGGTGGGCATTCCTTTGTTTGGGAGGAGGAGAAGTAGAGGGAATATTGCTTACTTTGATGCTAATTGCTGTACAAGTTTCTTTTAAAACTTTAAATTTTATTCCCAAATCATTAGGTGGCAGAATAAGATCCCTCCTTATCTTGTCTCAATTCTACCTAACACAATGTAAGCTATGAAGCTACAACTACTTAAACTACCACTTCACAAATAATGCAGATGTTTATATGTTTCAGAAGTAAATTTTCATTCAGATCTGTATAATTTATTAATGTAATATTCATCTCTAAACATATATTTATTTATTAAAAAATTAAATATCCAGTCTGAGTACTATAGTTTTTGCTATTTCAAGTGAAAATACCACTAATAAATGAGGCAAACATCAATTCTACTCCTACTCACTGAGACTACTCAATAATGATTACTCAGACTATCTTCTGACAGCTTTCCCTATGATATGTGCTAGAAAAAATCCTGGAGAGCCAGTGTAGTGGCACACACCTGTAATCCAGTACTTGGGAGGCTTAGACAGGATGATCACAGGTTCACAGCCAGCCTCAGCTATTTAGTGAAGTCCTCTGCAACTTAAACCCTATTTCAAAACAAGAAATAAAATAGGGCTGGGAATATAGCTTGGAGTAGAACGCCGCTGGGTCTAATCCCCAGTACCACAAAAAAGAAAAAAGAAAAAATTCTGGACACTGTGAGGTAAAGCAGCATTAGCTTCATGTGTCACAGGAATAAGTTTTGAAAAACTCTTACAATGTGGCTCTAAAAGAAGGCTTACCCGGGCGTGGTGGCGAATACTTGTAATCCCAGTACTTGGGAGGCTGAGACAGGAGGATCACAGGTTCAAGACGAGCCTCAGCTATTTAGTGAAGTCCTCCACAACTTAGTGAGACCCTGTTTCAAAATAAAGAATAAAAAAAATAGGGCTGGGGTGTAGCTTAGAGGTAAAATGCCCCGGGTTCAATCCCCAGTACCACAAAAAATAAATAAATAAATAAATAAGTAAATAAGGGCTTAAAAACTATCATTTAGTGCTTCTAAAAAGCTTTGTCAGCCGGGCAAGGTGGCGCACACTTGTATTTCCAATACTTGGGAGGCTGAGACAGGAGGATCACAGGTTCGCAGCCAGCCTCAGCAACTTAGGCCCTCTGCAACTTAGTGAGACCCTGTTTCAAAATAAAAAATAAGGCCGGGCGTGGTGGCACACGCTTGTAATCCCAGTACTTTGGGAGGAGGAGACCAGAGGATCCAGGTTCGCGGCCAGCCTCGGCTCTCTCTCTTCCTGTCTCTCTCTCTCTCTCTCTCTCTCTCTACCTAGTGAGGCCCTCCGCAACTTCATGAGACCCAGTTTCAAAATAAAGTATAAAAAAAAATAGGGCTGGGGGCGTAGCGCGGAGGTAGAACGCCCCTGGGTTCAATCCCCGGTACCGCAAAAAAAAAAAAAAAAAAAAAATAGGGCTGGGGGTGTAGCTTGGAGGTAAAACGCTGGGGAGGTTCAATCCCCGGCACCAAAAAAATTAATTAATTAATTAAAAAATAAATTTAAAAAAACCTTTAAGTATAGTAATAATGAATACTAGGCTGCAAATTCAGGCTAATTAAATTTCCTGTTACTATAATGTCAGAATACTCACAGAATTTTAGCTTATATAAGAACATTAACCAACCATACACCTTAAAGAATAAAGTACTGGGGCTCACTGTTGACAGTTAAATTCTGACTCATAGAAACATAGTTAAACTAAAATGGAAAAATTATTTCCAAGTACAAGATACTGATCTTGCCTACTGATTTCATTTTAAAATTCTGTCTCATGATAATCCCCATAATGATATGGAACAAGGCACAAACTTAAGAGAGTTTTAGCAAAGTGGGCTTGGCATTTTATCCTTATGTCAAAACACAAGACTGAGCTTTCAGCAGATCAGATGTGAGTTCTCCCTCTGCAGCATTATCACATGCGTCATCAATTACTGCCATGCCTAAGTCTAGCATCATGCCAGCACATTAAGACAGAAGGTACTATATGCAGTGTTCACTGGACCAGAAGAACAGAAATAAGAAGGGGAGGTGGGGGAGAAAGAAACCCTAGAGAAGAAATTAAAAAAAGGCAGACCGTGCAATACAAACCAGATCATGGCTGCTTAGCTAATATGGGCCAACTGCTGTGGAAGAAAAATGTCGAACACCCCAAGTTGTGTAAATTTCTGTAAACATCTAAACACACACACAAACACACACAACACCAACCTAATTAGGAACATAAATATATGTTGATCCTTTACTATGTTACAGTTTTAAAAATAAAAGCTAAAGTATCTGTACTCTGTACTCTAAATTGCCTTATTATTTTCCTGAAGGATATGAAGCTAGTGTTTCTTAAAGGGGGGATTGTCTTGATTGGTATAAAGATTAATATTTCTTCTTAGATGTTTTTTCTCCATTCAAGTTTTACCAATGATCTGATGAACCCATACTGAATTATATGTACACTTAAGCACAAATATTAAATGCTGACAATAATGATGAGTTTATAGACGATGGACTGTGTTATTAAAAACAATAGGTTTTTCAAAATGATTAAGAGACAGGGAAAATAAATCTCCTTGTTCTATTATTTGTTAATAATAATGTCCCAAACTAAGCCATATAAGAAGATAAAGATAACTGATTTTTGGGGAAAAAAAATCCAGACATTTCGTATACTACAGACACCAAGTTTCATGTTTCACAAGACTCTGGTAAATAAAATGTACTACTTCTTAACTGTTTCTAAGGGACCATTTCATACATGACTGGGTGACTAGGAAAGGTATTAAAGGATCAAAATACATTTTACTCCTTTATTCAATTTACAAAAAGACTAAACTTGATAACTTGCTATCTTTATCGGAATAGCAGTATGGGCCAAATAATATTTTTTCCTTTAAAATTCTAATTTGTTTCTCTGTGTTTTGGACTGATTTCCCAATATACTAAATATTAGATTATATCCCAAACTCTATTTGGTTACTATAGGGCATGCAAGAAAATATTTCTAACTATACTATCATTTATTAATAAATTTAATTTCACTCACATCAAGTGTCACACGAACACTACCTAACTGGCTAAGACCCAAAATTAAGCACTAATCATCTTACCGATTCTATAGGCTTGTCAAGTGATGCTTGTTCAATTTCCAAGTGTCCTTCTTCATACTGATCAAAGTGATTACCCTGAAAGAAAGACTACAGTTATTTTTCAATAGTAATAAACATCAAAATTATTAATAACCTAAACAAATGAGGTGCTATTTTTAACTTTTCATTTTTTTCTGTAGATAACCAAAACTGCACCACAAATTCAGACTTTAAAAACGTCTATGAGCTGGGTGTGGTGGCTCACACTTGTAATTCCAGTACTTGGGAGGCTGAGACGGGATTGCAGGTTCGTGGCCAGACTCAGCAACTTAGCAAGGCCCTCTGCAACTTAGTGAGACCCTATTTCAAAATAAAAGAATAAAATAGGGCTGGGGGTGTAGTTCAGAGGTAGAATGCTTCTGGGTTCCATCTCCAATACCACACCCACACACAAAAAAAAGTCTTTGAAAAGCTGGGCGTGGTGGTGCACACCTGTAATCCCAGTACCTGGGAGGCTGAGACAGGAGGATTACAGGTTTGAGACCAAACTCAGCAATTTAGTGAGACTTTCAGCAACCTATTGAGATCCTGTTAGAAAATAAAAAATAAAATAGCTCCTTGCCTAGAATGTGCAAGGACCCGAGTTCATTCCTATCACAGGGGGAAATAAAACATAAAAACAACTTATTAGTCAGGGCATGGTGGTACACGCCTATAATACCAGCTGATCAGGAGGCTGAGGCAGGAGGATGGCAAGATAGAGGCCAGCCCTAAGAAACTAAGCAAGACCCTGCCTCAAAAAAAGTGTTAGAGATAAGCTCAGACATAGACTGCTCTTGGGTTCAATCCCTAGCACGGCAAAAATACAAATAAATACCAACTTCTTATGAGTCTAAGCCTAAAAATCTGAACTCTTCTTCTCAAATGTTGAGATTGGTGTTGTTTTGTTTTGTTTTTGCGGTACTAGGGATTAAACTAGGTACTAGGTACTAGGGATTAGGTACCATGGGCATTCTACCTCAGAGCTACACCCCTAGCAGCCCATTTTTATTTTTTTGGTTTGAAACAGGGTCTCACTAGGTTGTCAAGATTCTCACTAAGTTGCTGAGGCTGGCTTCGAACCTAATCCTACTGTCACAGTCTCCCAAGTACTGGAATTACAGACATGCACCACTGAGCTAGGCTCAAATGTTGAAATTGTTAACTAAAACTATCCACCATTTGGGACATCAACTTTTAATTAGACTGACTACATTCGGGAGATTTTTAAAAACAAAGGGCCATATTGTTTTACTTTCATACACATTTTTTTTCTTTTTCTTGCAGTACTGGGGGTTAAACACAGGGGCATGCTATCACAAAGGCCTGGTCCTTTTTTATATTTTATTTTGAGATAGCCTCGTTAAATTACCTGGGTGCAATTTTGCATTTTTAATACTTAAAAAAAATTAAGTCATGCTGGGCATGGTGGTGCATGCCTTAACCCCATCTACTTGGTAAGTTGAAGCAAGAGGATCGAAAGTTTGAGGCCAGACTGGGCAACTTAGCCAGACCCTGTCAAAAAAAAAAAAAAAGTCACAATAGTGAGGCTATAAATTCAGGCTGAGGGTGTAGCTTGGAGGTAGAAGGCCTCTGGGTTCAATCCCCAGCACCAAAAATTAATTAATTTTTTTTTGTGGTACCGGGGATTGAACCCAGGGATGTTCTACCTCCGAGCTACACCCCTGGCCCTACTTCTTATACTTTTTTTTTAATTTTTAATTTTTTTTTTTTGCGGTACTGGGTATTGAACACAGGGGCGTTCTACCTCCGAACTACACCCCCAGCCCTATTTTTTATACTTTATTTTGAAACCGGGTCTCACGAAGTTGCGGAGGGCCTCACTAGGTAGAGAGAAAGAGAGAGAGAGCTGAGGCTGGCCGCCAACCCGGGTCCTCCGGTCTCCGCCTCCCAAAGTACTGGGATTATAAGCGTGCGCCACCACGCCCGGCTATACTTTATTTTTGAAACCAGGTCTCACGAAGTTGTAGAGGGCCTCACCAAGTAGCTAAAGCTGGCCGCGAACCCAGATCCTCCGTTCTCTGCCTCCCAAGTACTAGGATTATAAGCGTGCGCCACCACGCCTGGCTTAATTAATTTTTTAAAATATGTGAGAATATCTTTCTGACCTCAGGCTAGGCAAAGATTTCTTAGCTACAACCCCAAAGCACAATCTATTAAAAACAATATATTTAGCCGGCAGTGGTAGCGCATGTTTGTAATCCCAGTACTTGGGAGGCTGAGATAGGAGGATTGCAGGTTCACGGCCAGCCTCAGCAACTTAGTGAGGCTCTCAGCAACTTAGTGAGACCCTATTTCAAAATAAAGAATAAAAAAATAGGGCTGGGGTGTAACTTGGAGGTAGAATGTCCCTGGGTTCAATCCAAAGAAAGGAGAAGGAGAAAAGAAGAAAGAAGGTGGCAACAACCAGAACATATGATCATCTTGGTAAAAATCCAGAGTTCCTACGTTAGAGCATTACTAAAATTTAGTTTTAATGATAATAAATGGTCAAATCAATTATTTATTTTTTTTTTTGGCGGAACTGGGGATGGAACCCAGGGGCATTCTACCTCCAAGCTACACCCCCAGCCCTATTTTCTTACTCTTTATTTTGAAATAAGGTCTCAATAAGTTGTGGAGAGCTTCACTAAGTAGCTAAGGCTGGCCGCGAACCTGCGATCCTCCTGGCTCAGCCTCCCAAGTACTGGGATTACAAGCATGCACCACCACGCCCGGCTTCAAATCAATTATTAACATGTGAATCACACAGCAAAGTTTTAAACACTGCCTGACTCTTTGCATCTAGACTAGGTCAGAGCCAAATTTAAAGTAGTTTTATCTTGAGCAGTATGTTGTATCACTCATGTTAGCACTATCTTTTAACAACTGACTCTAGATATTGTGCTCCATATTGTAGAGAGTAGTCTTTCCCTGCTTCGAATCTCAACTAAAATTTATCCAACTAAAATTTATCTTTTGTGCTGTCTAGTGTCACTGAGCCGACATAATATTCCCTTAGAGGCTATCTAATGTCACTGAGTAGACATAATAATTTTTACACTACCCCACAACTCAAGTAACATACTTTTTTATAATTTGAACTTTCTAACTTCAAAACATATAATCATGCTGATTTCATCTGCATAGGCAAAAAAAGAAAAAAAGGTATGTTTCACAGAACCATACAGGATAGCTTCATATTCCACATATGAATAAAACCAGACTTCATCTCTGCCCCCTCTCTCCTACATAGTCCAAATAAACTAATTTTACTATTTTTACTATTAAACAATGGAATTTAAAAAGATAATGTCCTAGGAGGAAAAATCAGTCTAAAAAGAATTGGACATTCTGGAGATTACTGGTGTCATTTCACTAGAATACTTAAAATGTATTACAATTTAAGCCAGAAGCACGCCTGTAATCCTAGTACGTGGGAGGCTGAGAAAAGAGGATCTGTAGGTTCACAGCCAATCTCAGCAATTTAGCTAGACCAGGTTTCAAAATAAAATAGGGCTGAGGGGTGTGGTTTGGAGGTAGAATGTCCCTGGATTCAATCCCCAGTAAAACACACACACGCACGCACGCACGCACTCACACACCCACGCAAGGCTGGGGCCAGTCAATAACCCAGAGGAATAAATTTCACTTATTAAAAAATTTAAGCTGGGCGTGGTGGCACACGCTTGTAATCCCAGTACTTTGGGAGGCGGAGACCGGAGGATCCGGGTTCGCGGCCAACGTCAGCGCGCATGCGCGCACACACAATCGATCTATCTCTCTCCTCTCTCTCTCTCTCTCTCTCTCTCTCTACCTAGTGAGGCCTTCCGCAACTTCGTGAGACGCAGTTTCAAAAATAAAGCATAAAAAAAAATAGGGCCGGGGGTGTAGCACAGAGGTAGAACGCCCCTGTGTTCAATCCCCGGTACCGCCAAAAAAAAAAAAAGAGGGATCAAAAGTCAGGCATGGTGGCACACGCCTGTAATTCCAGTACTTGGGAGGCTGAGACAAGAGGATCACAGGTTCGAGGACAGCCTCAGCAACTCCCCGAGGCTCTCAGCAACCTAGGGAGATCCTGTTTCAAAACAAAAAATTAAAAGGGCTTGGGGGGAGCTGGGCGTGGTGGCGCACACTTGTAATCCCAGTACTTGGGAGGGTAAGAGAGGAGGATCTCAGGTTCAAAGCCAGCCTCGGCAACTTAGCAAGGCCCTCCGCAACTTAGTGAGACCGTTTCTAAATAAGAAATGAAATCAGGCTGGGGGTATAACTTGGAAGTAGACTGCCCCTGGGTTCAATCTCCAGTACATTATAAGAAAGGGGGCGCTGGGGGTGAGCCGGGCATGGTGGTGCACGCCTATAATCTCAGTACTTGGGAGGCTGAGACAGAAGAATCATGGGTTCGAAGCTTAGCCTTAGCAACTTAGTGAGGCTATCAGCAACTTTGTGAGACCTTGTTTTAAAAAAAAAATAGGGCTGGGGTGTAGCTCAGAGGTAGAATGCCCCTGGGTTCCATCCCCAATACCACAAAAAAAAAGAAAAAGAAAGAAAGATCAAGGTTCAAATATGGTTTACTGTGTAGACCCAATTTCTCTAAGCACAGTTTTTTCATCTGTAAAATGGGGGACACCACCACCACCTGGTTTAAAGGGTATCTTGTATTAGATAAAATATCTCCAAAATGCCTTGGTGCTGGCCTGACACATAATAAGTACTCAAAAGATAGCGGATAGCCAGGCGTGGTGGCACACGCTTGTAATCCCAGTACTTGAGAGGCAGAGACCGGAGGATCCGGGTTCGCGGCCAGCCTCAGCTACTTAAGAGAGGCCCTCCGCAACTTCGTGAGACCGGTTTCAATAAAGGATAAAAAATAGGGCCGGGGGTGTAGCTCGGAGGTAGAATGCTCCTGGGTTCAATCCCCAGTACCGCAGAAAAAAAAAAAGATAGCGGATATTATCCTCAGCAGCTATCACAGCAGTCAACTTCTGACATCATTATGGTCAAGGTTAAAGTGCACATTATCCTAACTTGCCAATACCCAGTAGAAGTACAATTCTCCTCTCCAACCAACTCTTGTTGCTATGGTGGTAGGGTTTTTGAAGGTGCTGGGGATCAAACCCAGGGTCTTGTACATGTTAGGCAAGCATTCTACCACTGAGCTACAACCCAGCCCCAACTTATTCTTTCACTAGAATACCATATATATATATATATATATATATATATATATATACACACATGCATGCCTCTGGGTTCAATCCCCAGTACCAAAACAGAAAAGAAAAAAAAAACATGATGAAAAAAGAAAAGAGTACATTTGACATATATGTGTGTGTGCGTCACATACACATATAGTACACATACATATATATGTATGTATGTATGTATGTATGTATGTTAGGGATTGAACCCAGGGGCATTCTACCTCTGTGCTACATTTCCAGCCCTTTTTTCTTCTTTCCTTTTTTTTTTTTTTTTTGCAGTACTGGGGATTGAACCCAGGGGCATTCCTACCTCCGAGCTACACCTCCAGCCCTATTTTTTATCCTTTATTTTGAAACCAGGTCTCACGAAGTTCCGAAGGGTCTCACTAAGTAGCTGAGGCTGGCCACGAACCACGATCCTCCGGTCTCCGCCTCCCAAGTACTGGGATTACAAGTGTGCGCTACCACGCCCGGCTTTCCTTTTTTATTTTTTTGAGACAGGTTCTCACTAAGTTGCTGAGGCTGGCCTCAGATCTGTGATACTCCAGTCTCAGCTTCCCAAGTACTAGGATTACAGACATGTGCCACCATGCCCAGCCCAAATTAATAACTTGATTTTGAACATTACTGCCTATAAAAAGAATTTTAAAAATTAAGCTTCTCTTCCCTCATTAACTCTGGAAAAATAATGTTACATGAACCATAAGATAGGTAGACTTTTCCTACAATCATTATTAATCAGTCAGAAAACATGATCAATCCTTTAATCCCAGTACGTGGGAGGCTGAAACAGCAGAATCACAGGTTCAAAGCCAGCCTCAGCAATTTAGCCAAGCTGTCAACAACTTAGTGAGACCCTGTTTCAAAATAAAATATAGGGATGGGGATGTGGATCGGTGGTAAAGCAAGGTCCTCTGTAACTTAGAGAGACTCTGTTTCAAAATACAAAATAAAGCCGGGCATGGTGGCATACACTTGTAATCCCAGTACTTGGGAGGCTGAGACAGGAGGATCACAGGTTCGCAGCTAGCCTCAGCTACTTAGTGAGGCCCTCCGCCACTTAGTGAGACCCTGTTTCAAAATAAAAAATAAAATATAGGGCTGGGGATGTAGCTCAGAGGTAGAATGCCCCTGGGTTCAATCCCCAGTACCTCAAAAAAAAAGAAACAAAAACAAAATAAAATAAGATAGGGCTGGGGGTGTAGCTCAGAGGTAGAATGCCCCTGGGTTCAATCTCCAGTACCAAAAAAAAAAAAATAA
>PVJS01059158.1:0-11576 GCA_004027185.1 Glis glis | reverse complement strand
ATTCTACCTCTGAGCTACAACCCCAGCCCTATTTTATTCTTTTATTTTGAAACAGGGTCTCACTAAGTTGTGGAGGACCTAAGCTGCTGAGGTTGTCCTCCAACCTGTGATCCTCTTGTCTCAGCCTCCCAAGTACTGGGATTACAAGTGTGCACCACCATGCCCAGCTCCATTCCTAGTCTTTTGAGGAACCTCCATACTGATCTCCATAGACATTGTACTAATTTACAGCCCCACCAACAGTGTATAAGGCTTAAATGCTTTTAAAAACATTAAGTGTACTAGGTAAAGTCCTTGCCTAGCATGCACAAGACCCTGCGTACTATCTCTATCACTACCAAAAGAAAATTTTTTTTAAAACAAACAGCCAGGTGTGGTGGCACAGGCCTATAATTCCAGTACTTGGGAGGCTGAGACAGGAGGATCGCAGGTTCACGGCCAGCCTGAGCAAATTAGTGAGACCCTGTTTCAAAATAAAAGTACTGGGAGTATAGCTCAGAGGTAGAATGCCCCTGGGTTCAATCCCCTGTACCAAAAAATGAGGGAATCTACACCATACACACACAAAGGAGGAAATAATCACTAATAAATCACAACAAATAAAATTCCTTGATGTATAATAAACTCTGTCACCAACATACTGTCAACACGAAGTAATTCTATCTTCTTAATTTAAAAGGGCATTATATGTTATATAAAGAAGTTTCTCAATTTAAATTGATTCCTACTTATTTGTACTAAAATGAGTTTTACATTTATTCTGATTCTGTTTTTCAGATTAACTTACCATTCTTTAACAGTTACTTCTCTGATCCCTTCTCCAATGTCTGAGAGTTTGAATTGAACAACCTGTCCCTGTAGAGCTTCAAAGACAAATGAGAAATGATCTCATTAAATATGTATGTATTACCCATACATGCTTTTACACCTAAAATTAGAAAATATTCTCAAGCAGAAGCAGAAATTGTTGCATCGTATACAGAAAAACCTCATTTTATAATCTTTAAAAGCATTAACCATTAATGATTAAAAGAAGCTTTTCCACGACAAAGACCTACTGACACCACCATAAAACTTAGATTTTTCCAATGTCTGAAATAATGTTCATTTACAGAGTTATGTAGATGGCCCTACTAACAAATTAATGAGATTTTGAAATGATAATGGACAATGGATATTATACAAAGACAGATCCACTGAATTGCCTTGTTTTATGTTATGAAGCTATAACCTTTCTTTTTTTGTGTGTGGTGCAGAGGACTGAACCCAGGGGCATTCTACCTCCAAGCTACACCCCCAGACTGATTTTATTTTTTTTATTTAGAAACGGCCTCACTAAGTTGCTGAGGCTGGCTTTGAATGTGTGATCCTCCTGTTTCAGCCTTCCAAATACTGGGATTACAAGAGTGTGCGACCACATCTGGCTTATAAAAACTATTAATGACTTGCTCTAGGATCTCTTTTGACTTCATGGAGCTATTCTCATTCTTTATGGTTAAAAGTCAGGTGGCTGTATATCCAACTGATGGAAAATTTGTATATTTCTAACTTATGTTCTGCCCAGTTATCCCTAAGACTTGTGTTTTCTCTTCCTATTTTCTCTCCCTTTTACATACCCCCTTTTTATAACAGTGAGATGCTACTGATGCTTTATGTTAATTATTCCCAAAAGACATTTGTGGTCAGTTGAAAACATATATGGACCTTCTCACTGTTCCAGATTAACAAATGGCTCTGAACCTATTTGAGTGCTCCTCTGTCTTTAGACTGCTATTAACCAAATTTGCTTACAAAATAAACAACTAAGCCGGGCATGGTTGTGCATGCATATAATCCCAGTACTTGGGAGTCTGAGACAGGAGGATCACAGGTTTGTGGCTAGCCTTAGCAACTTAGTGAGACCCTCTGCAACTTAGTGAAACCCTGTTTCAAAATAAAAAATAAAGTAGGGCTGGGAGTATAGCTCAGAGGTAGAATGCCCCTGAGCTCAATTCCCAGTATGAAAAAAAAACCTAGTTGATAAGATTGTAAAATTTTCTCTAATAAATATAAGAAATTAACAGTAAAGAAATATAAAATACATTTTTGATATGGAGGTATTAGGTGTCTCTTGCTTCCTCTCTAATATGGGGCCATCTCATAGCCTGTTGCTCCTTTCTGAAAAGGAGCTGGTGCTAATATCAAGAGCCTTAAAGTCCACATCTTTAACTCCATAAATAACTCTACTTTCAAGATGTTTTCCCCTAAGGAAGTAATTTGAAACGTACACAAAGATTTGTGTTCAAGAATTGTGGTTAAAGGGTTAGAATGAACAGGGCGTGGTGACACATGCTTGTAATCCCAATACATGGGAGGCTGAGACAGGAAGATTGCAGGTTCGCAGTCAGCCTCCGCTACTTAGTGAGGCCCTCCGCAACTTCATGAGACCCTGTTTCAAAATAAAGAATAAAAAATAGGGCTGGGGGTGTAGCTCAGAGGTAGAATGCCCCAGGGTTCAATCCCCAGTACCGCCAAAAAAAAAAATTAAATTAAATTTTAAAAATGGGGGTTAAGCCGGGCATGGTGGCGCACGCTTGTAATCCCAGTACTTTGGGAAGCGGAGACGGGAGGATCCGGGTTCGCAGCCAGCCTCAGCTCTCTCTTTCTCTTTCTCTCTCTCTCTCTCCCTGTCTCTCTCTCTACCTAGTGAGGCTCTCCGCAACTTCGTGAGACCTGGTTTCAAAATAAAGTATAAAAGAATAGGGCCAGGGGTGTAGCGCGGAAGTAGAACGCCCCTGGGTTCAATCCCTGGTACCGCAAAAAAAAAAAAAACAACCAAAAAAACAGGGGCTAAAATGAGTAAGTGAGCTGTGTGGTGGCGCACGCTTGTAATCCCAGTACTTGGGAGGCTGAGACAGAAGGATCGCAAGTTCAAAGCCAGCCTCGGCAATTTAGCGAGGCTGTCAGAATCCTAGCCTGGAGGTAGAATGCCTCTGGGTTCAATCACCGGTACCAAAAAATAAAAAATAAAATAAAATAGAATGAATAAGTGGAAATCAGTCTTTGTAACCAAAAAGTGAATGCACCTCTGTGTAAAGCAATATCATACAAGGAACAGCAAGAGCGTGGAACTGGGGTAGCGCAAAGCATGGTTAGTGAGTGACAAACGGTTCTATGCAGCTGAAGACAGAGTATGGCAAGAAACCAGCCCAGATGTAAAAAGCCCAGATGGGCCAGGCTTAGGTGTTTGAACTTTATCTTAAAGATCATCAGGAGCCATAGTAAATTAATATGGTAGTAAATTCTTTGTGGGCACTCCAATCAAGAGGTAGAGGCTATTTCTCCACTCCTTAAATCTATGCTGGCCTGTGACATATATATATTTTGGTTTTAGGGAATTGAACCGAGGGGCATTTTACCTCTGAGCTACACCCCCATCCCTTTTATTGTTTATTTTGAAACAGGGTCTCCCTAAATTGCTGAAGCTGGTCTTGAACTTGCGATTCTCCTGCCTCAGCTTCCCAAGTACTGGGATTACAGGCACACACCTGGCTTTAGTTTGCCAGCACACACTAAGGCCCCATGTATCTGTCTAAAGCTTAATCATATACCAGAAGTCTGGAGTTCTCTAGAGAACATCGGGAAGAAAGTTCTCATGCTCTTGCCAAATCTAATACTTAACCCTCAAGTTCTTTACAGAGGGTAGAAAAAGTTGGGGAAAAGGTAAGTAAAGGCTAAAAGCCAGGGAATTTTCTATTTAGTGGTATGTCAGGCTGATTTCGTCACATCGCTGTAACTTGACAGATTAAGTGTTTCACCCAATAACTAATACTACAGCCTGTCTAAGGACACAAAGATGTGCCTGTGAAGTGAATGTTTAGCTTGACTGAGAAGGTCAATCAGTGGTAACTAACTGTTGCACCTACATGAGTAAGAAGATCAAAACAGATGCTCAACATCACCCAATCCCAACATTATGGAAAGTATGGGGTGGGAGGAAAAAAATTAAAAAGAACAAATGTGGATAGAGCCAGGCTAGAAATATAGTGTCAAGTCTTTTTTACTTTGGCAAATCTTCAATTACTAAAATACATAATGAAGGAAGGAAGGAAGGAAGGAAGGGAGGAAGGAAGAAAGGGAGGGAGGGAGGGAGGGAGGGAAGGAAGGAAGGAAGGAAGGAAGGAAGGAAGGAAGGAAGGAGATTATAGCATTATTTTGCACATATGCTATTTTGAGATCATACTTACCAGCAGCTGTTTTCAGCAACCGAAGTGGATGACTATATTTGAATGAAGGATAACCAAAAAAACACACACATTTTGGTTTCAAAACATGAACATTACTACATGTTTGGGAATAACGAACACAAATCTGCATAAGAGAAAAACAATAAAAAGTGTTTATAATTTATCTTAATGGCTTATGTCCTTAAGTATACATTGAATTTTTCAATTCTATTAAAAATTGAATAATCATTATCACAATATATGTATGAAATCATCTAGGCAGAAACCAGAAAAACTGGCCACAGGAACAATCAAGTTTATGAGAACTGGTGATTTCTTGAAGCATTTTTATCCAAGAAATCGAATGAACTCAAAACTCCAGTGCAAAGAGGACATTTTGTTTTTCTTTTGCTTAGTAATATTATATCTTTAGAGTCAGATTTGTTCATACATTTATGATTCTTACCCCAAATTCCTCTGTGTGTGTGTGTGTGTGTGTGTGTGTGTGTGTGTGGTACAGGGGATTAAGGTGAGTGGCATTCTGCCTCTGAGCTACACCCCAGCCCTATTTTATTTTTTATTTCGAAACAAGGTCTCACTAAGTTGCTGAGGGACTCACTAAGTTGCTGAGGCTGGCTTCAAACCTGTGATCCTCCTGTCTCAGCCTCCCAAGTACTGGGAGTACAGGTGTTTACTACCACCCAGCACCCCAAATTCCTTATTAAAGTGAGTTAGTTTGAACTTATCATTCTCTATAAACACATTCTTACTCTATATAAACATGTCAGTTTGTATGTATGACTAAGTCATTATGTTAGCAGAAGGGCAGCCTGAGAAGGCAGGATATGCAGACTTCTTCCATTCCGCAGCTTAGGAAGGCAGGGTGCAAACAATGTCCCATTCTGCTTCCTGAGCCTAAAAATAAAGTTGCTTTTTGAATAAATCTCCTTAAGGTTGTTTTTCAGAACTAACGCTCCACAAGCTACCCTAAGAAGCATAGCTCCTACGATGGAGAGGCAAACTTTACTTCATTATAATACAAAAACCCACCGAGGGAAGAACCGAAGCCTCGTTGCCATGAGGAACATAAAGGAGCATGTTATCAGACAGCACCTGTGCAGGATCGTCCCTCTCACGCACCTGATGATGCCTTTCCCTTCCTGAGTACACATTCCGTGCCCAAATCAAATTCCAGTTTGCCCTAGCTTTGGGGAGTAACAGCTTTGGAAATGATTCCCGTGGGTCTCATTATTTGCTGCAAATAAATTTCACTCTATGTGATAACTATTCTTGTTCTATTCTGAATCAATTCCCACCAAAAGGTAGACCTCTCAAGTCTGGTGACAATTAGACTTACTCAAAAAAAAACTAGCCGGGCGTGGTGGCGCACGCTTGTAATCCCAGTACTTGGGAGGCTGAGACAGGAGGATCGCAGTTTCGAGGACAGCCTCAGTAACTTAGTGAGGTCCTTCACAACTTAGTGAGACCCTGTTTCAAAATAAAAAACAAAATAGGGCTGGGGGTGTAGCTCAGAGGTAGAACACCCCTAGGTTCAACCCCCAGTGCCACACACACAAAAAAAATTAAATAAATAAATAAATAAGTAAAACTACTAAAAATTCTCAAGTGATTGTTAGCATCCAAGACACCAATATAGAATAGTAAAATATACTACAAGCTGGGCGTGGTGGCGCACGCTTGTAATCCCAGTACTTTGGGAGGCAGAGACCGGAGGATCCGGGTTCGCGGCCAGCCCTCAGCTCTCTTGCTCTCTCTCTCCCTGTCTCTCTCTCTCTCTCTCTCTCTCTCTCTCTCTCTCCCCTTAGTGAGGCCCTCTGCAACTTCGTGAGACCCGGTTTCAAAATAAAGTATAAAAAATAGGGCCGGGGGCGTACTGCGGAGGTAGAACGCCCCTGCGTTCAACCCCCGGTACCACAAAAAAAAAAACAAAAAAACTACAACATTACACCCAAAGGTTTTATTTTAAGTTTTAGATAACTATTTTATAACAACATGTTAGGCTTGAATATATTCAGCTTGATATTTCTGAAAGGTACAATAATTTATTTTGAAAGTTAATATTTCAATGTTATTAATACCTAAAAACTATATTACATGTTAAACACAAACTACAGAAATTTCTCATTTTTTTTTCTTTTGGTACTGGGGATTGAATTCAGAGGCGCTCTACCAATGAGCTACACCCCTAGCTCTTTTTTTTTTTTTGGCGATACTGGAGATTGAACCCAGAGGCATTCGACCTTTGCGCTACATCCCCAGCCCTATTTTATTTTGAAACAAGGCCTCACTAAGTTGTGGAGGGCCTCAATAAGTTGCTGAGGCTGGCCAAGAACCTGTGATCCTCCTGTCTCAGCCTCCCAAGTACTGGGATTACAAGCATGTGCCACCGTGGCCAGCTCCCAGTTCTTTTTATTTTTTATTTCGAGACAGGGTCTAGCTTAGTTACCCAGGCTGGCTTTGAACTTGTGATTTTCCTTTCTCAGCCTCCCAAATACTGGGATTACAAGCATGTACCACCATACCCTGCAGAAATTTCTGACCTTCTTAGTATATCTGAGAATACTTGTACATATTTGAAATTTTTTTATTTGTGTAAGAGAGTCACTTCTACTTAAACAAACAAACAAACAAACAAACAAACCCAGCATGTACATACTGGCAATTAGCCCTTAAAAATCTAAAGTTATGTTATAGTAAAGACTGTATTGTTTTATAGTCATATTTTAATACATATTTATAAATAAGAATTTCATTCACACAATTATGTACAATTATAAAGCACCAATAAAAAATTTTTTAAAAAGAACTCCGCAGCCAGGCATGGTGGCGCACACTTGTTATTCCAGTACTTGGGAGGCTGAGACAGGAGGATGGCAAGTTCATGGACAACTTCAGCAACTTAGCAAGGCCCTTTGCAACTTAGTGAGACCTTGTTTCAAAATAAAACAGGGCTGGGGGTATAGTTCAGAGGTAGAATGCCCCTGGGTTCAGTCCCCAGTACCACACACACAAGCACAAGCACATACACACACACAAAACTCTGCAAATGTTTAAATACACACACAAAAGAATTTTGTTTGTTTTCATGAAAGCAACTAAGATAAAATCAAATTTGGCTCACTGACTGGTTTACTGACCAGGGCAATACATTTAAAGTCTTAAGTGATTTTTTTACTTTACTTTCCAACTTTTTAGTGATTTGATCGATCCCTTTCCTAAAACAATGTTAAACCATATTTCTCAGCTTTACTTTATTTATTTATTTATTTTTGCGGTAATGGGGATTGAACCCAGAGGCGTTCTACCTCCGAGCTACACCCCAGCCCTATTTTTTATTCTTTATTTTGAAACAGGGTCTCACTAAGTTGCGGAGAGCCTCACTAAGTAGCTGAGGCTGGCCGCGAACCCGGATCCTCTGGTCTTAGCCTCCCAAGGGATTACAAGCGTGAACCACCTACCTGGCTTTCAGCTTTACTTTCAAGAGCTCATCCTAAATCAACCAATCTTTATGAGATCTATATTTTATTCTTGTTAACATTAACATTTAGAAAAGTAAAGCCTAACTAAAATAATTACAATTTTTTTGTGTGTGGTACCGGGGATTGAACCCAGGGGCATTCTTCCTCCGAGCTACACCCCTGGCCCTATTTTTTATCCTTTATTTTGAAACCAGGTCTCATGAAGTTGCGGAGGACCTCACTAAGTAGCTGAGGCTGGCCGCGAACCCGGATCCTCCGGTCTCCGCCTCCCAAGTACTGGGATTACAAGTGTGTGCCACCACGCCCAGCTCAAAATAATTACAATTGATAGCATAAAGCTTAGGGAAAAAAATCTCTCTCCCAAACACCCCCAATTTGTCTGTCTTCCCTTTCTCTGTCTTTCCCTGTCTTCCCTTCCCAAGGCTCCACAACCTTGGCTCTTGGTCAACAACAAAATCCAAAGAGTAGATCCAGCTCTGCTACATAAAAAAATGTAGGGACAGTAAATAAAAATTTTTGAAGTATACAGATCCACCTTAATTTAAATAAAATAGTTCACCAGGCTTCGTGGCGCACGTTTCTAATCCCAGTACTTGGAAGGCTGAGACAGGTTTTCAGGCTTGAGGCCAGACACAACAATTTAGTGAGGTCCTCTGCAACTTAGTGAGACCCTGTTTCAAAATAGGGTTGGGAGTGTAGCTCAGAGGTAGAATGCCCCTGGGTTCAATCCCCAGTACCACAAAAATAAATAAAATAGTTCATATTTTTTAAATCTTTGAAAGAAAATTAAACTAGAATGGATCAAATTTAATATTTTCTGAGTGCTTTTAAGGACTGGGTACTTTAAATCTTTACATACATTATCATCTCTATATTTCTCTATATTTCACAATTACCTTCAGGAACACGCACAGTAGCCCTCTGATTTTCTTTCTTTTTTTTTTTTTTTTTGGTACTGGGGATTGAGCCCAGGGACATTCTACCTCCAAGCTACACCCACAGCCCTTTTTATTTTGAAATAGGGTCTTGCTAGGTTGCTGAAAGTCTCACTGAGTTGCTGAGGTTGTCCTTGAACCTGTGATCCTTCTGTCTCAGCCTGCCAAGTACTGGGATTACAGGCATGTGCCACCACACCTGGCACTTTAGCCCTCTTTAACACATGAGAAATTGATGGGAAAGCTGCAGTAGCTTGTCTAAGATCGCACAGCAAGTAAATGGCAAAATTAAGCTGTGAAGCCAAGTAACTTTGACATCAAAGCTCAGTCTCTGCTGGGCGTGGTGGCGCACGCTCGCTTGTAATCCCAGTACTTGGGAGGCTGAGACTGGAGGATCCAGGTTCGCGGCCAGCCTCGCGACTTAGTGAGGCCCTCCACAACTTCGTGAGACCCGGTTTCAAAATAAAGGATAAAAAATAGGGCCGGGGGTGTAGCGCGGAGGTATAAGGCCCCTGGGTTCAATCCCCGCTACTGCAAAAAAAAAAAAAAAAAAAAAAAAAAAAAAGCTCAGGCTCTTTCTATCACATCACTTCACTAGAAATAGCAGAAATAATCCCTGCTTTCAAAGAGTTTACAGTCCAAGCAAGGCATAAGCTCATGCACACACATACACATACACACCCACACCCACTCAGCATGGACACTTTACTCTAATATTTTGTAATAAAAAATTATAGAGCCAGGCATGGTGGCTCACGCCTATAATCCCAGTACTTGGGAGGCTGAGACAGGAGGATTGTAGGTTCAAGGACAGTCTTAGCAATGTAGCAATACTCCAAGCAACCTAGTGAGAACCTGTTTCCAAACAAAAAAATTAAAAAGGGCTGGGAGTGTAGCTTGGAGGTAGAATGCTCCTGGGTTTAATCCCCAGTACTGCAAAAAAAAAAAAAAAAAGAAAGAAATAGAGGGAGATAAACTTTAAATAGATTAACATAATAAGGAAATACATAATAATACTGCAACAGTCAATTGGTGAGCACCCCCAAAGTCAGACACTGTGATGGACGTGGCGACCCACTGCTGAATGTGATATAGTAGGTAACCCCTAAACTCAAACTACTTACTCTTTTCTACAAGAAACAGACACCACAGAAAAAATCCAATATGACTTGGTTAAGTTAATTAGGAATCAAAGGCATGATGTCATAGCCAAGTGTGAAATACGATATAATAAGGCCATCTGCCTCTGAGTAATTTACTATGAGTGGCAAGAGCTCTTGTTGCTTACAACATTTTATATAAGACAAAAAACAACTGTTTTTGACCAAGTCATTCAACAAATATTTATGAGCATCTACAATGTGCCAGGCACTTGGGAACGTACATCCCTTATAGAATGTACAGTAGAGAGAAAGATAAAGACAAGCTGGGCATGGTGGCGCACGCCTGTAATCCCAATACCTGGGAGACTGAGACAGGAGGATCGAAGGCTTGAGGCCAACCTCAGCAACTTAGCGAGACCTTGTTTCCCAATAAGAAAATAAGAATAAAAAGGGCTGGGGGGTGCCGGGTGTGGTGGTGCACACCAGTAATCCCAGTACTTGGGAGGCTGAGACAGGAGGATCACAGGTTCAAGGACAACCTCAGCAATTTAGGCTTTTGGCAACCTAGTGAGACTCTGTTTCCAAACAAACAAACAACAACAAAAAGGGCTGGGTGTAGCTAGGAGGTAGAATGTCCCTGGGCTCATTCCCTAGTACCACAAAAAAGAAAAAAAAGGGGGGCGCTGGGGGTATAGCTCAGAGGTAGAATTCCCCTGGGTTCTAACATACATACGCATGCGCGCGCGCGCACACACACACACACACACACTGAATGAATAAATAAATAATAAAAAGATAAACAAGTAACACAGTACTACAATGGGGGAAATAGAGTGTGTTAAGGAACCCAAAGGAAGGACATCTAGCTGGAGAAAGTTACGCTGAAGTAAGATCTGAGAGAGGAGTAGGAGTAACCCAGGACATGAAGCGTGTTGCAGATAAGGTTATGGGGAGTAAGGCAAGAGTCTTTAAATCACAGGAAATGCGTGTGCAAAGGTCTGGAACTGAGAGCTCAGGTGTGCTGAAGTAACTCAAGTTGTTTAAGAGTACAGCGCCACTCAGTGTGGAGTGAGGTGAGGAAGCGTCAGAGTCGGGATTGGGACGGGTAGGTTTTTAATATGAAATGAAGCCTAAGAGATTGGAAAGGTCCAGATCATACATTTCTTCAGTCACTTGAATTTTGGACATTTTCTTGAGGGCAGTGTTTTTGTTTGTTTGCTTCTTTCTTTTCCTTTTGGTACTAGAGATTGAACCCAGGGGTATTCTACATCTGAGTTATACCCCCAGCACTATTTTATTTTTTATTTTGAAATGGGGTTTCATTAAGTTGCTGAGGGTTGTGTGAAATTGCTGAGGCTGGCCACAAACCTGCGATCCTCTTGTCTCAGCCTCCCAAGTATTAGGATTACAGGTGTGCAGCACTATGCATGGCTGAGGGGGAGGGGGAGAATAGTGACTAGGTTTCTTCAGAGACAGTTACAGGCTAGAATCAAGAAAAACAGGTGAGGGTCCATTCTGGAGCCTAGAGAATCAGACATGTCTAAGGCATTATGGCACACTGGGCCAGTTTCTCTTGTGCTAGAAGTGGCCACATAACACTGTTCTAGCCAGTTCAATCTGCCTGGTACCACTTCTTCCTCCTCCTTGACTTGAATACTGAGTAAGAAGTTGTATGCCAGGTGCAGTGGCGCATGCCTATAATCCCAGCTACTGGGAAGACTGAGGCAGAAGGATCACAAGTTGGAGGCCAGCCTCAACAATTTAGTACTAGAGACCCCATCACAAAAATAAACAGGCTGGAGATGTAGCTCAGGGGTATAGTGTCCCTGGGTT
>PVJS01059157.1:0-11580 GCA_004027185.1 Glis glis | reverse complement strand
CACACACACACACTGATGCCCTCGCTCTTAATTTAAAATTGGCATTCCATGTAGATGGTGGGACTTCACACTCATCATCACACCATATGCGTTATGTTCAGGAGTGATTAGGAAGGAAATGTTGGCAAAGCTCACTCTGGTCTGTGGTAGCTGTTCTCTTGGCTAGGTTTCGTTTTTCACTCGCCCCTAAGGTTGTAAACAGAATGTGTACAACAACACCTGTGGTTCTGAAGATGGAACACTGATCCAGGGCATTTCTTCCCTGAGTGGAGACTATTAATCTGCAGTAACAAACACATGTTAAGGCAGAGAAACAAAGGCAGCTCCTGCAGCATTCAATTGTGGTTGCTCCAAACCATACCAGTCCTTTTAATTTCTCATGATGCATTTTCCATTTTATGTTGCTTCAGGTTGTTTTATCCTCTGATCATTTTTTTAGTCTATCGCATCCTTAATTTTTCTGGAAATTCAGACTCTGAATGGTCTGAAACCACATGTGTCAGATTTGTTTTTGTGTGGATTGTTGTAAAATGCAGTGGCCTTTTGTCTTCCAAGAGCTTTAGCTTTTGAAAATAATCAATAATGATAAAATTGATCCTATCAGCTTTTTTCCTCAGGAAAATTTCCCCACCTGACCCCTACCCTTAGCCCCAACTTTAGATGAGCTGTTTTGCCTACATGGGTCAGAATTTAACTTTGTTTACTTATGTAGGAATAAAGATGATGAGAATCTTTACCATGCAGATTTGACCACACAGCAAGGCTCAAAGTCATCAGAACGTGTTTGAGGAACTTGAAGTTCATTCAGGATCAAATATAACTCTAACATCCAAGGTATCTTGCCATCATTGTATTGATCGCAGCCTATGTTCTAACACATAGAGTTCACTCTATACTTTCTTCCCTGCTTTCACTCTGTCCTCCATTAAACTCTTCTCTAATAAACCAAGTCACAAGATCTAATTGTCCAGTCATTCCCACTGGCTATAGCTTTTGTGCCAGACCATCCCCTGCACCACTAGTTAAGTCTACAGATTGGCGATTCTTAGATCAAACACCTATTATGGATTCAATAAATAATAGCCTTGTCAATATTATGACTTATGTAGATGAGATACATTTTAAACTTAAGCTTAAAGGGTAGCAGGAACCTTTCTTATGGGGGGGGGGGTCCTAGGGATTGAACCCAGGTGCAGTCTATCTCTGAACTCTACCCCCAGCCCTTTTTATTTTGAAACAGGGTCTTTCTAGGTTGCTGAGAATCTGGCTATTGCTGAGACTGTTCTCAAACCTGCAATCTCCCTGTCTCAGCCTCCCAAGTACTGGGATTACTGGCGTCCACCGCCATGCCTAGCTAGCAGGAACCTTTTTTTTTTTTTTTTGCGGTACTGGGGATTGAACCCAGGGGCGTTCTACCTCCGCGCTACACCCCCAGCCCTATTTTTTTATACTTTAGTTTGAAACCAGGTCTCACAAAGTTGCAGAGGGCCTCACTAAGTAGAGAGAGAGAGACAGGGAGAGAGAGAGAGAGAGAGAGCTGAGGCTGGCTGCAAACCCGGATCCTCCGGTCTCCGCCTCCCAAAGTACTGGGATTCAAGCGTGGGCCACCACGCCTGGAGCAGGAACCTTTTAAAAGGGAAATATAGACTAGGTAGAATGGATAGGTTTGACCTATCCATGAAGCCCATGACCAACCCTACATCATCACTTTTCTAGACATTGACAATAATTTCCTTACTAGGATCCCACTGCCTAAACTATATGATTTAATCCATTCCCAATAATGGTAATGGCCTTGAGAAAGTCTCTAACATCTTTGATCCTTAATTTCCTCGTCTATCTCATCTATGAAATGGGTATAAGAGATGAGAAGACTTAAAGAGACTACACCCACCTAAGGTACTTTAGATGAGAAGACTTGATGAGAAGACCTAAAGAGACTACACCCACCTAAGGTACTTAGTCATCGTTATCACTGTCTCATGAATATCCTATCCTGGATCTACTGATTATATTTGCTTATAAGTATCTTTCTCCCACAAGAATGTGGACTCATTAGATGGTTGGGTGGGACAGTAGAGCAGCTGGGTCTCAAGACTTCTTTCCACAATATAATTGTTCCTCCATTACTAAGAGCCCATAAAGATAGCCAAGTTTAGCCGGTATACTCCCTTAGTTGGTTCATTCATTCACTCATTCAAGGACTTGAATGGTCCAGGCTTCTAAGTGCAGAGGTGATGAAAGGTCTTTACAAGCAGAGACAGGCACATCAATAATTAAAATGTCCTATGACAAGTCCTAGTAGAAATATATTCTACCAAGGATCAAGGATTAAGGAATTGGTAAGACATAAGGATGAGCAAGGCAACCAGTGGGACAAGGAAGGAAGTTATGTCTGCAAAAGAAAGGAAGAAGTAGGGTTAGAAGGAATTCCAGGCAGACAGACAACCTGCTCAGAGGCAGGAAGGGTGTGGCATTTTCAGAGAACCCTGAATAAATCAGAATGACAGGAGTATGGCTCCCATGGAGAGAGGAGAGATTAGAAGGATCCAGTAATAAGGTGAAAATATGGTCAGCAGTCGGGTAAATGCAAAAGGTTTCCTGACAGGTCCATGAGAGACTTTGTGAGGGGGCTAACTGGAAAGAGGGAGCAGGTAGTGGAGAGAATTATATTCCACAGAAGAGGCAGGGCATGCTAGAGAAATCCTTTACAGATAGATGATTCTATATATCAAAATAAAAGATGTCACTATAAACTGTGCAAGAACAAAAACCCAAACACAGTAGGTCACTCTGGAATCGGAGTTATGAATGACAGAAAGACGAGCTGGGAATGAAGGAAAGGGCAGGGAAATGTCAAGTCAGTGAATAGAGATCGTGAACTCCCTCCCGAAGAAGACAGGGCCCAGTGTGGGTAACGAAATAACTCAAACTCTAAAATAAACTGACTGTGCTCAGGGTGCTTTGCCAGCTGCTATCTCAGACCTCATCAAGTGTTCCCGGACCTGCCCCAGGGAACACGATGACATCAGATAGAACAAGACAGCCAAAGGCTGAAGATGGCTAGCTGAGGGAGGGGCCTGGATAGGGGGCAGAGGGTGGAGTCTTTGCTTAGTGCCCCAGGAAAGAAAAATAATCACAGACACTAAAGAAAAACTCCACCCTAAGTTCCCCATTCAGTCCCTTACTTAGCCAGTAAAAAGCCAAGACGTTTTAATTGCAAAAGATGAGATTGCCAAAGGAAAGGAAAATCCATGATCTACACACAAAAGCTTTCTGGATATCTTGTCTGAGGAAATAGAGATTGTGAACTCCCTCCAGAGGAAGACAAGTCCCAGTGTGGGTAGCGAAATAACTCAAACTAAAACTGTTTACAGGAACCTACAGGTATAAATTTAAACGTTGCAAGAAAGGTCTCTTCCCTGGCTGGTCTCTTCCCAAAGTTCTCTTCCTGTGAAGCTGGCTTCCTGCAAAACACACACACACACACACACACACACACACACACACACACACACACACACATCAGCTAACGGGGGTTGGGTTGAGGCAAAGTGACACGCTACAGACAAAGACCTACAGCCCCACCTAGCCTAGGGTCTCAAATCTGACCTGCCCTAATGCTAAGGAACACAGGTTAAAAAAAAAAAGTTTCTTGCAGACTTTTGCATAAGAATAAATTAGCAAATACGCTTAAATGCTACTTTTTAAAAAGAAAGAAAAATGGGTGAACAGTCTAGCATCCAAGCCATCTCCCCTTCCACAGTCTTCTCTAATATGAATAAAATAGTGTTCCATAGAAGCCCAAGTAAATAAGCAGAGGAGGGAGTTAATGAATAACCAAATGAATGTGGGGGCTGTGCTGGGAAGAAGGAAAGAAACATCAGAAGTAGCAAAATATTACCGCAAGTTAGATGGTTGAGTTGGACAGTAAAGCAGCTGGCTCTTACTGATGGCCTCAGCACTGCCTAGCAGGTGTGGCTCCCAGTCCTCTGGTCCCAACCCACCTTTCTGACCTTCTCTATCCCTGAAGCGCTAGAAAGCTTTCCTTCCACTCCAGCCCAACAAACTCCCCAGTATCCTTGTACTTTATTTTATCTGCATTTTTGTTTTGTTTGTGTATTTCCCTAGAAGGGCTTGTCTTTCCTCACCCCCAGCCCAACACCCTACATACCCTTCGGAATCTCCCCGTCATCCCTGCCACACCAAGAACAGGGGAATGGGGCTTCCAGGAGCCTGCCAGAGATTAGAGAAGTCAACAGAGGCTTGATCAGGAATTGCTCCCACATCCAAGTGAGTGGTTTCTGTTGGTTTGGATGCTGATGCAGAGGGCCACCCTCACAGACTCAGTCTGTCTCACCAACTCAGCTGGATTTAAGAGGCTTTCACAATGCCCCTAATGAAATGTTGGTGTCTTGGTCTCAGGCTAAGCATGTGAACACACCATTAATGGTAAAAGCAGATTTTCCTGGCTGCCAAGATGAGCTCATGTAACCCTCTCCATCTTACAAGCCTTGCTTCAGAAGTACGGTGCATTTACTCCTGGCTGCTTCTACCTCTGCTTGGGTTGGTTTCCCTGACTGACTGCCCTTATCCTCCCTCCCTACTATTCTCCCTTCTTTTCTCTCTCGTGTGTGTGTGTGTGTGTGTGTGTGTGTGTGTGTATGTGTTTTACTGGGGATTGAACCCAGGGGCATTCTACCCCTGAGCTACACCTCCAGTCCTATTTCATTTTTTATTTTGAAACAGGGTCTAAGTTGCAGAGGGCTTCATTAAGCTGCTGAGACTGGCTGTGAACCTGTGATTCTCCTGTCTCAGCCTCCCTAGTACTGGGATTATAAGTGTATGCCACTACTACACCCAGCCTTTTCTCTCATTCTTGAAGACATACCACTCAAGCAACAACCCCTCCAGGAAGCCGTCTATGACTTCATATGCTCCCACAATTTATACACATCTTTATGTTTGCACTTGCTATGTGGATTTTTATTTATTTCTTTAGATATTCATCTCTCTGAATTACTGTCAGCTCCTATGAAAAGACTGTCTCACCCATTTTTATGGCCTTTTACATCCAAGAAGAGGATCTGGTACATAGTAAGATTTAATAATTTTGCTAAATAATAAGTGAATGAATGAATGAACGAATGAACAAATGAACAGAGTGGAGAGCTCCCTGTCAGACCAGACGATGTGGATGCTTTCTTGTGGATTGTATCTCTCAATGAGAGTAATTCCCTGAATGCAAGTCTTGTACAGACAAGAAGCCCAGCAGAAAGCCTCTTGAACAGTCAGGAGGAGGTTGTTGTTTTAATTTGCTGCACTGTAAATTTTACAATCATATTGGGGTACAGAGTGTGAGACAGATGCAGGCACGTAGTTCTTGGTTCCCTCCTCACCGGGTCCCTCCCCTCCCCACTCACGTCTTTGATATTGGAATTGGCGGTTTTGTACACAATCATAGCATTGTTTCTACTATTACACTCTTTATGACTTCATCTCCCATCCCTGATCCCCCTCAGCCACTCCCCTCGAGTCTCTATTCATCTATCTGATGTTGCCCTATTTCTGAATATTTCTCTAGCTTCCACGTATACGATAAAACATACATCTACTCATTTTTTTGAAACTGGCTGTACTCAGTATGATATTCTCAAATTCCATCTATTTTCCCACAAAAGATGATATTTTGTTCTTGGCCGGGCGTGGTGGCGCACGCTTGTAATCCCAGTACTTTGGGAGGCGGAGACCGGAGGATCCGGGTTCGCAGCCAGCCTCAGCTCTCTCTCTCTCTCTCTCTCTCTCTCTCTCTCTCTCTCTCTGTCTCTCTCTCTCTCTCTCTATTTCTCTACCTAGTGAGGCCCTCTGCAACTTCATGAGACCCGGTTTCAAAATAAAGTATAAAAAAATAGGGCCGGGGGTGTAACGTGGAGGTAGAACGCCCCTGGGTTCAATCCCCAGTACCGCAAAAAAAAAAAAGATATTTTGTTCTTTATGGCTGAGTAAAATTCCATTGTGTATATATGCCAAAGTTTTGTGGTCTATTCATCTGTTGATGGGTACCTAGGCTGGTTCCATAATTTGGCTATTGTAAACTGTGCTGCTGTGAACATGAATATGCAGGTATAATAATATTCTGATTTCATTTCCTTTGAGAAGATGCCCAGGAGTACTATCGCAGGGTCGTGTGATAGTTCCATTCCAAGTCTGAGAAACCTCCACACTGACCTCCATAGCGGCTGTATTAGTTTGCAGTCCCACCAACAGTGTAATAGGGTTTCTGTTTCCCCACAACCTCGCCAGCACTTATTATTACTTGTGTTTTTGATGATTGCCATTCTTACTGGAGTTAGGTGGACTCTCAGTGTAGTTTTAATTTGCATTTCCCTGATTTCTAAAGATGTTGAGCATTTTTTCATGTATTTCTTAGCCATTTGTATTTCTTCTTTTGAAAAGACTCTGTTCAGTTTTATTGCCCCCTTTTTGATTGGAATATTTTTTTAGTGTTAAGCTTTTTAAGCTCTATGTATATTCTAGATATTAGACCTTTGTCAGATGGGTAGTTGGTGAAGATCTTCTCCCATTCTGTAGGCTTTCTCAGTAGACTCTTGATGGTTTCCTTTGCTGAGCAGAAGCTTTTTAGTTTAATGCTATCCCATTCACTGATTCTTGTTTTAATTTCTTGAGCTTTTGAGGTCTTATTGAGGAAGTTTATACCTGTACCAATATGTTTAACAGTTGGTCCTCTGCCCTTTTCTAGCAGTTTCAGTTTCTGCTCTAATTTCTAGGTCTTAGAACCATCTCAAGTTGACTTTTGTGCAGGGTGAGAGGTTATGATTTAGTTCCATTTTTTCTTTTTTTTTCGCAGTTGAACCCAGGAACATTCTACCTCCAAGCTACACCCCCAGCCCTATTTTTATTCTTTAATTTGAAACAGGGTCTCACTGAGTTGCGGAGGGCCTCACTAAGTAGCTGAGGCTGGCCGCAAACCCGGATCCTCCTGTCTCAGCCTCCCAAGTACTGGGATTACAAGCATGCACCACCACGCCCGGCTTAGTTCCATTTTTCTACATATGGATAGCCAGTTTTCCCAGCACATTTGTTGAAAAGACTGTCCTTTACTGGTTATAGATATGGGGCTTTGTTTCTGAGTCTCCTATTCTGTTCCATTGATCAATGTGTCTGTTTTTGTGCCAATACCAGAATGTTTTTACTACTATCACTTTGTAGTATAATTTGAAGTCTGATATTGTGATGTCTCCACAAGAAAGACTCAAAATAAACAATCTAATGCTATACCTCAAGGCCCTTGAAAGGCAGGAACAAACTAAACCTCAATGCTGAGCGATGTGTGCATGTATGCTTCTACCACTCTGAAACTCATCAAGATGTATGATTACAATGCACCAATAAAAAAAATCTCTAGCCTCAGCAATAAGACAGGAGAAAGGAATTAAAGGAATACAGACAGGGAGAGAAGAACTGAGACTATTTTTGTTTCTGATAATGCGATCCTTTACTTAGAAGATCCAAAAAAACTCAACCAGAAGACTTCTAGAAGTGATAATTAGTTTCAGCAAAGTAGCAGGATACAAAATCAACCTACGAAAATCATTAGCATTCCTTTGCGCCAATCATGAATCCACTGAAAAAGAAATACAGAAAGCAATTCCATTCACAATAATCTCAAAAAAGATAAAATACTTAGGAATAAATGTAACCAAGGAGGTGAAAGACCTCTGCAATGAATATTATAAGCCACTGACAAAAGAAACCAAAGAAGACTTTAGACGATGGAAAGACCTCCCATGATCCTGGATAGACAGAATAAATATAATCAAAATGGCCATTCTACCAAAAGCGATCTATGCATCCAACACAATCCTTATCCAAATACCATATTCATTTTTCACATACATAGATAAATCAGTTATAAAATTCATTAAACAAAAAACCTAGGATAGCCAAAGCAATAGGAGGAGGATGTAACTGCAGAGAGAGGGGCCAGGAGACCTGGGCCCGTCCGGGAGCTCTCCAAGGTACTGATCTGATTTCATTCCTAACCCAGAGGGCTCTCTGTTCAGGCCATGTCTGGTCTGCCACTCCAGCCTTCGCCTCTGACAATCACTCCGCCCTACACCAGCTGCCTCTGCTCATGTGAGTCCTTTGTGGCATTGGCCATCCTTCACATCAGAAACTGTTCTGACTTACCTGGCTTCAGTTCACTGATTCCCCACTTCCGGCTGCCTAACCTGGCCACTAACACCTGATTAAGCCCCTGCTGCTCCCTAACACAACAGCCAGTCCTCTTATACATTTCCTATGAAGCCCCTAACTGCCTGTGTTGGGCAGCAGGGTCACAGGCACAGAATGGACAAGAGAATGCATGGGAGGGAAGAACTCTCCTGTCTCAGAAATAGCAGCCTCCCTGCAAAAGGAACCCCCAGGCTGCTTAAGGTATAGGGTGACATAGGTGGCTCTTGCAATGTACCATTTGTCATATTCCATCCCCTCAACAGTCACACCTGGAGCAAAGAGTGGAAGGGAGCTCCGCACTCCAGGATCGTGAGGCCAAGGAAAAGCCACACAGTGTTGTAATTCAGGTAGGACCTTTTTCTTCCCACTAGCTGTGAGTCCAGGGTATATCTTCAGTATAAGAGAATAATTAAACTACATCTGGAATTACAGCCAAGTATTGATAATTATTTTGTGTGTGTGTGTGTGTGTGTGTGTGTGTGTGTGGCACTGGGAATTGAACTCAAGGGTATTCTACTTCCGAGCTATACCGCCAGCCCTATTTTATTTTTATTTGGAAACAGGGTCTTGCTAGATTGATGAGAGTCTTACTACTTGCTGAGGCTGTCCTTGAACCAGCAATCCTCCTGTCTTAGCCTCCCAAGTACTAGGATTACAAGCATGCACCACCATTCCCAGCAAGTATTGATAATTAATGATATAGGAGGAAAACTTAAAAAGCTCAACTGAATAATTTTATTTCATATCTCTTACATGAATAGCCTAGCACTTAAGCTGAATTACTCTCAGCAGATTAAGGATTTTGAAATTCTAACGTGCTAATTTAGGTGTTCCAGGCTTTGTTCTATGACCATCTTAAACACCATTCCTATGTTGCTCACTAGCCACAGTTTATTGCTGGTGTAATTCGTTTTCTATACACGATTTTCAAATAGTAGACCAGGCCTCATCCTACTGAAGCTTTCCAAGTGCCTTTGTCAAGGATTCCCACTGACAAAGATTTCCCAGGCCTTAATTCTCCCATCCCATCATTCTTCATACCAAGGGACTTGGGTATGGAACAGCAAGGAAAACACCTCTCCTCTCTCACTGGAGCTGAAGCTCCATAAATATCAGAACAGAGAGTCCCCAGGAAATGAAACCGCCTTCACAAGAGAAGGCAAGGCTTCCTGTATTTCTCAGCCTCCTTACACTCATCCTGCCCTGACATCCAGCTGTTGACAAAGTCTCTCATGGACTACTCTTCCCAGTCCATCATCCTCACTCCCATAGCAACATTCTCTGAGCTAGGGTCAGGAGGCTAGGCTGTTTCTAGGGCCCCACTGCCATCCTAGAAACTCTTGACTGTGAATACCCCTCCCTTTTTCTCTCATGATTATATTAATGAATAACCAAATATACATACAAACACACACATATTATATCTGAGTGCATATATATGCAAGGCATCTGGGAGCAGCTACTGGTTTGTAGCTGACAGAAGAGAGAACCCTGCATCCTTAGCCTAAGGTCTTAATGACCAGGTAATTGTGTAATCATGGGCCAGCAAAATTTGTAGGTTTATCTTCTCGGTTTAGCTTTGGAAGTTTAGCAACCACTGAGTTCAAAGGACGTCCTAGGGAACTCAAGAATATTATACTAAGTGAGTACAGCCATTTCCAAAGAATGAGTAGATATATGTTCTCTCTTCTATGTGGAAGCTAGAGAGATATTTGGAAATAAGGGCAACACCAGATAGATGAGCCGAGACTCCAGGGGAGTGACTGAGGGAGATCAGGGAAGGGGGGGAATGAAGTCATAAAGAATGAAATAATAGAAATAATGTTATTAATGTATACAAAATTGCCAATTCCAATCTTAAAGACTTGTGGGGTGAGGGTAAGGGGGGACCTGGTGGGGAGGGCAACAAGAGTTGTGTGTATGGATTTTTCTGACATTCTGTACTCCAATATGATGTAAAATTACAATGCACCCAATAAAAAAATTTCAAAACCCTAAAAACAAAAGACACCCTGGCCTCCGAGGAACTAAGGGTGCCACTAAGAAGCCGATGAGCTCCGCAGCTGTCAGAGCTAGAAATTGGTTGTCTTGTGCCTCTTGGCCAGCCCCTTCATGTCTGTGAAAGAAACCAGTAACGCTTGAATCACTCCTCTTTTGTCTTCATGGATTTTAATCTTTCCTCCAAGCCTAAGGGTGTTTATCAGGATATTGGAGAAAGGGAAGGAAAATGTGATCTGCATTCCCTTGCTCACACATCTAACCACCATATTCTACTACCAAACAAGCCACCTACAGCTTAAAGCTGGAACTGGGCGTTTTCCATGTCTAGAGTCTGTCGCCCTCAAAGCACTGACTTCCCCATAAAAAGTTGTTGCTACTGATAGCCAAGAATATTTAGAATCCAAACATTAGAGCAAGGTCAGCCCATTTTAAAGAGCATACTTTGCTTCACTGTGTAATTTAAAGCATCCTCTCTTTTCTTACAACCCTTTTCTGCCACTCTAGGCCCCTGGTTCTCCCATGTAAAATACTGGGTGATCCCCTCGCCTGAAAAGTAGTGACCTCTGCTGATCACACCCTCTATATGTCTACTCTCCTTCAAATCATAAACCCTCTTCTTTTCACCTCTTAAGCAGCTTCAGAAAACTCATCTCTACCATAAGCCTTCCCAAGTAGACTGGAAAAGAGACGGGGCTCCCACAAGCCTAGTGCAGAAGTAGTCCAGAACTCAAAGGCAGGTCCTCTAGGAGTTGGTTCTGCCATTAACCATCTGTGTCTCTTCCACAGGTCCCTCCAGTGTCACCACCCACAAAACGAGAAGCCTGAACCCCAAAGGCCTTTCCAACCCTGACGCCCCCTCCCATGGCTCCACTCTAAACGCATTGCCCACTCACTATTCAGTAAGTGTTAAAGCTCTCTACTCAACACTCACACCTACCAAACATACCTTTTGCCTCATTCTTTTAACCTTTGATTTCTGTGGGCTTTAAAAAAGTCATTGTTGGCCAGGCATGGTGGCGCACGCTTGTAATCCCAGTACTTCGGGTGGCGGAGACCGGAGGATCCGGGTTCGCGGCCAGCTTCAGCTCTCTCTCTCTCTCTCTCTCTCTCTCTCTCTTTCTCCCTGTCTCTCTCTCTCTACCTAGTGAGGCCCTCCGCAACTTCGTGAGACCCGGTTTCAAAATAAAGTATAAAAAAATAGGGCCAGGGGTGTAGTGTGGAGGTAGAACGCCCCTGCATTCAATCCCTGGTATCGCAAATAAATAAATAAATAAATAAATAAATAAAAAATAAAAAGTCATTGTTAACATTTTTTTTTTTTTT
>PVJS01059156.1:0-11587 GCA_004027185.1 Glis glis | reverse complement strand
GGCCACGCCCCGGCCACGCCCCGCCCTGGCCCCGCCCACCATCACCTACCGGAGGCGCGCGGTTGCCTAGCAACGCGTGTTGCGCGCATCCTTGGCTGCGACCAGCCCGGGCGGCGGCGCCATGCCCAAGAACGCTCAGGTCACCCTACGCTACGGGCCGTACAGCGCGGTGGGGCTGTCGGTGGAGCACCACACCTTCCGCCTGGAGGGCCTGCAAGGTGGGCCGCCCCGCTGCGTGCCTCAGAGCATCCGCGCAGGCTGCGCCCTCCTCCCAGACGGGCTTCCTTCCTAAGGCCCCACCAAGACCCCTTCCCCCAGGAAGCCTTCCTAGAGCTCAGAGGCCCCGGGATGATTCAGTATCTCCCTCTGGCTTCTGCTGCTTGGCTGTAAGAGTAAGAGCAGCCATGAGCTGGGGGGCCTATGGAGCCAGGCAATTTACACAAATTACCTCGAACAAAAAAAAAATTAAATAACCCCACTTTCTGAATTGGAAAACTGAGGATGGGGGAAATGGCAGCGCTGAACTTCTGTTTCTCGATCATTCATTCATTCAGCAAACTTCAATTGAACTGTGTGTGGAACTGGGGTCACACGGTTTGGGGGGCTTTGTTTGTTGTTTGTTCATATTTTTGTTTTGGTGCTGGGGAATGAACCCAGGGATATTATACCTCCGAGCTACACCCCCAGCCTTTTGTATTTTGTATTTTGAAGCAGGGTCTCCTTAAGTTGCTGAGGGTCTCACTAAGTTGCTGAGACTGACCTGGAACTTGCAATCCTCCTGTCTCAGCCTCCCAAGTGCTGTGATTACAGGTGTGCACCACTGTGCCCAGCTACCGTTGACTACTAAATGACAGTTGTGGCAAAGAGTAGAGGATGCCGTGGGACAACTGGCCGTCATTGCAGGGGGGGTGAAGTCAGAAGGGCTCATTTCAGGAAATTACACTTGAGCTGAGCTTCAAAGAGTGAGTATGAAACTAACAGAGTAGAGTCAAGAGCACTCGGGCCAGGCGTGTGGCGGGTCTGTGGTAGAGCACTTGCCTAGCAGGCACAAGGCTCTGGGTTCAAGCCTCCGCACCACGGAGAGCCAGGGGAGAAGGCAGAAGGGCTGACATCAGCAAAAGCTGGAGGCCTGAACAAATGATGGAGTTGTTGAACTGATACAGGACGAGTCTGAAGAGAGAGACAGGGCCAGATCATAAAAGGTTTAGGCAGGGAGGTGATACCCTGACTGCTCTGAGAACAGGTTCAAGGGGCCAAATATGGAAGCAGAGGAGACAGGCAATGTGGTCCGGGGCTGAGGTGAGAGTAGCTCTGACAGGCCAGTCATAAAGGGGATAGGAGTAAGAGATGCTCCTCCCTCGAGGATGGACGTGGCCGGCGAGGGAAAGAGGATGTTATTCTGACCCAGTCAGCGTCTGCTTGAGACAGTGCTGAATGGAGATGCTCTCCACTCAAACTGAAAACACCACGATGGATCACGATTTGGAGGAACCTGCTCCCTTTCAGCTCCCTGGATGGAGCTACTCAGTCAGATCCACAGTTCTGGAGTTCCGAGAAAAATTCCAAACTGGAGATAGAAAAGCCCGACTCGGTGACTTGGAGAGAAGACTCAGGATGAAAGAGAACTGAACCTTGATGAGCTACATTACACAACCCAGACTGAGGATCTTCCCCACAAAACGCTGTGGGAGTCCAGTTTGGGCCCAGCAATCAGCCAAGGCTTCCTGGAAGAGGTGGCATGGGAGTTCGAGTTTGAAGGGTGGGTGGGATTTCAATTAGCAGAGCAAGTTACTTTCTCTGAGAAGGCAGTTGATTGAGACATTTCTGGTGTGATTAGCTGAGTGTTTCTGCTCGTGTCCTTGGGCTGCGATAACAAAATACCACGGACCGGTGGCTTGAACAACAGAATCTCAGTTTCACACAGTCTGATCGAGATTCTGGTGGGGGTTCTCTTCCTGGCCAGCTGAAAGCCACCTTCTGTCTGACCCCCACATGGTGGGGGGACAGCAGGGGAGTGAGCAAACTGGTGTCTCTTTTGATAAAGACACTAATCGTAGTTGGGCATGGTGGTGGATGCCTGTAATCTCAGTACTTGGGAGGCTGAGACAGGAAGATCACAGGTTTGAGGACAGCCTCAGCAACTTAGCGAGACTCTCTGCAACTTAGTGAAATAAAACAGGGCTGGAGGTGTAGCTTGGAGGTAGAATGCTCCTGGGTTCAAATCCCAGTACCACAGAGGAAAAAAGGAAGGAAGGAAGGAAGGAAGGAAGGAAGGAAGGAAGGAAGGAAGGGAGGGAGGGAGGGAGGAAGGAGAGAGAGGAAGAGACACTAACCCTCTCAAATTGGGCTCCACTCTCATTGCTCCCATCAATCTTAGTTACCCACTACAGGCCCTATCTCCAAATAACACTCACAGGGTAATTAGGGCTTTGACCTACAAACTAGGGGGGCACCGCTGGGTCCCCAGCAGGGTCGTATGATGATGCTGAAAGTGTTCGTAGTCTTGGCTAAGGACACAGACTAACAACTGGTTTGTTTTCCTGACCTCTGTCGAGCCCCACCCACCCTAGCCTCACCTCGAACCCACTCATGTCCACTCAGTAGCCACAGCGTTCTCTAAAGGTACCTGGACCTTAGACTGCTGGAGAAGGAGCTGCGCTCCAGACGTCTCTGACTCTCATTTCCTGTGTCCCCAGACTCTTTTTTTGTGGTTGGTTGGTTGGTTGGTTGGTTGGTTGGTACTGGGGACTGAACCCAGGGGCATTCTACCTCTGAGCGACACCCCCGACCCTTTTATTTTTTATTTTGAAACACGGTCTTGCTAAGTTGCTGAGGCTGTCCTCAAACTTTGATCCTCCTGTCTCAGCCTCTCAAGCACTGGGAGTACAGGCGTGCACCACCATGTCTGACTCTGTGTCCCTAGACTCTTGACTTTTGCAGAACTTGTTTTTTCTTTGCCCCAGACCGAAGGTATGAGAGATCCACACCCACATTTTCTGGCAATTCAGCTACTTCTTTTCTTGTGGATATATATAACAACATTTGCCATTTTAACCATTTGAAGTTTTAACTTAATGACATTAATTACACTCACAATGTAATAGAACCATCACCTTTTTATTTCCAAAAAATTTCAACACTCCAAACAGAAACTCTGCACCACCAGCCCTGGTAACTATTTTCCCCGCTTTGGTACTGGGGATTGACCCCAGGGGCATTCTGCCTCTGAGCTACATACCCAGCCCTATTTTATTTCATTTTAATAACTCTTTTTTGTTGTTGATTTGTTTGTTGGTATTGGGGACTGAACCCAGGGACATTCTACCTCCAAGCTACTCTCCCAGCCCTTTTTTATTTTTTGTTTTGAAACAGGGTCTCACTAGGTTTCTAAAAGTCTTGCTACATTGCTGAAGCTGTCCTCGAACCTGTGATCTTCTTGTCTCAGCCTCCCAAGCAGTGGGATTAGAGGCATGTGCCACCACATTCAGCTCAGCTCCTGGTAACTTCTAATCTATTTTCTGTCTCTTTGCATTTTCCCACTCTAGATATTTAAGATAAGTAAAATCATATAATATCTGTTCTTTTGTATGTGGTTTATTTCACTTAGCATATTTCTGACATCCATCCATGTCATAGCAAGTATTAATATTCCATTCTTTTTATGGCTGGACAGTATCCCATGTTATGCACATTCTAGATCTTTCTTATCCATCCACCCGCTGATGGACATTTGGGTTGTTTGCACCTCTTAGGGGACAGCCATCCGCGTGAGTCCCTTGTTTCAAAGTGGAGCTGTGAGTCCCGTGAAATTTCAGACTGTTTTCTCAAGCAGCCACAGCACTGCACAACCCACCGTGGTGGACGAGGATTCCAGGTCCTCTACTTTCTCCCCCAACATCTGTTATTTTGGTTTGTCTTAATTTCGTCTTCATTGTGGCTGATCTTAGTGGGTGTGAAATGGCTTCTCGTGGTTCTGAGTGGCAAGTCCCTGCTAGGTAACGATGCTGAGCATCTTTCCATGTGCTCACAGGCCATTTGCACGTCTTCTATGTAGAATTGTCTCTTCAGGTCCTTTGCCCATTTTTAAACCGGGTGTTCTTCTTTTTGTTGAGTTGGAAGAGCTCTTCATATATTTCGGATACTGGATCCTTGTCAGATGTGAGTTACGAGTCTTTTCTCTCATCCTCTGGATTCTTTCTCGCTGTCTCAATAGTGTTCTTTGATGTCCAGATCTTTCAGTTTTAATGAAGTCCAGTTTATCTATCTTTCTTCTGTTGCGTGTGCCCTGGTGTTTAAAGTACTATTGTCAAATCTAAGGTCATGCAGTTTTCTCCTACATTTTATTCTAAGAGTTTTTAAATTTCTAAATGTAAATTTTTTTTCTGTTTTGAGTTAATTTTTTGTATATGGTATAACGTAAAGGTCCAATTTCATTCAAAAGGTATTCATGTGGATATCCAATTTTTACAGTGGTCTGTTAGAGACCACTCTTTACCCACTGAACAGTCTTGGGATCCATGTCAAAAATCAACTGACAGCTGGTTCAAGGATCACAGGTTCAAGGACAGCCTCAGCAAGTAGTGAGACTCTCATCAACCTAGAGAGACCCTGTTTCAAAATAAAATAAAATAAAATAAAATAAAATAGGGCTGGGTGTGTAGCTCAGAGGTAGAATGCCACTGGATTCAATTTCCAATATCACACACACACACACACACACACACACACACACATACACACACACACACATAATTGACCTCAAAATGTCACTTGGCCTCAAAAATGTGAAGGTTGATTTCTGTCTAGACTTTCAATTCTGTTCCATCGTTCTATCCTTGTGTCTATCCTTGTTCCGGGTCTGCACTATTTTGACTACTGTAGCTTTGTAGTAAGTTTTGAAATCAAGAAACACGAGTCCTTGTCCAGTGTACATGAGTGCTTTTGAAAGCCCTATTTTCCCAAATAAATTCTCTCCGGCTCTCCTCCTTGGGCTTTATGAGCTGTCGTGCATGCCTCAATGATAATCCTTTGGCCACACAACCGTGGGTCTTTCATCTGGCTTACAATGTTTTTGAACATCGCCCATGGCTTTCCGCCCTGCATGAATTCCAAGTTAGGCAAACATAGGAAAGTACCTCATATCAGTTCTTCAGGAAGTCCCCGATGGCATGGGACACAGAAACACAAGAATTGGCCAATAACATCTCTCTGCTCTCTCTGAAATGAAGGATGAGGGTCCACACTGGGAACATGGGCTATTATCTTCAAGATCGCCACCACGTCAGGGAGGAGGTGGGCGGAGGCACCCGGTTTAGGAAGCCAATTCTGAAGGGAGAGATTTGGAGAGGAGAAGTGGGGGGGGGTGTGAAATATTAAGGGCTGGACGTGGCAGCGCACATCCATAATCCCAGTGCTTGGGAGGCTGAGGCAGAAGGATCGCAGGTTCCAGGCCAGGCTCAGCAGCTTAGCAAGACCCTGTTTCAAAATAAAAAATAAAAAGGCCTGGGGGTGTAGCTCAGATGTAAAATGCCCCTAGAAGCCAGGTGTGGTGGTGCATACTTGTAATCCCAGTAATTGGAAGGCTGAGACAGGATGATCACAGATTCACAGCCAGCCTCAGTAAGTAGTGAGATTCTCATCAACTTAGTGAGACCCGGTTTCAAAATAAAAATAAAGTAGGGCTGGGAGTATAGCTCGGAGGTAGAATGCCCCTGGGTTCAATCCGCAGCAACTCACACACACACACACACACACACACACACACACACACACACACACACACAGAGTAACTCATACTATAGAATCCAGCTCTTCCACTTCCAATTATCTTCCTTATTTTAAAAAAATGCACATAAACAAGGAGGCATGCCCATGAATGTTTTCTGCCACATTCTTTGTGAGAGTAAAAATTGAAAACATCCAGAATGGCTAAGTAAGCTGCAGCACATCGATCACATAAAGTCCAACGCAGCTGTGAGGAGGACCATGGCAGGTCTGTGCGTGTTGCTAGGGGTGGTCCCCGCTACAGTGCGAAGGGTACAGAGCATGCTCCTGAATTCTGGGCACACCATGATGCCACTTCCATTGAAAAAGAGAAAGAGAGCCAGGTGTGGTGGTGCACACTTGTAATCCCAGTACTTGGGAGACTGGGACAGGAGGATCATAGGTTTGAGGACAGCCTCAGCAAGTAGTGAGACTCTCATCAACTTAGTGAGACCCTGTTTCAAAATAAAAATAAAATAGGGCTGGGGGTGTAGCTCAGAGGTAGAATGCCCCTGGGTCCAATCCCCAGTACCACAAAGGAAGGAAGGAAGGAAGGAAAGAAGGAAGGAAGGAAGGAAGGAAGGAAGGAAGGAAGGAAGGACAGGAAAGGAGAGAGGGAGGGAGGGAGGGAGGGAGGGAGGAAGGAAGAGAGGAAGCAAGGGAGGGAGGGAGGGAGAGAGGGAGGGAAGGAGGGAGGGAGAAGAATTGTGGGCAATTTTTAAAATCTTTATCCTTTTCTATAATTTTTTTGTACTGGGAATTGAACCCATGGGCATTCTACCTCTGAGCTATATCCCCATCCCTATTTCATTTTAAGTATTTATTGATTTATTGAAACAAAGTCTCGCTAATTTGCTGAAGTTGGCCTCCAATCTGTGATCCTCCTGTCTCAGCCTCCTAAGTATTGGAATTACAGACGTGTGCCACCATGCCTGGCCTTTTCTATAATTTTTAAGGTTTTTGTATTTTTAAATCATGACTCTGCATCACATTTTTAATCTGATAAAAAATTTTAAACCTTTTTTTAGCCAAAGTATTTTCAAGAAGCAAGAAAGGAGAAGGGGTCAGAGAGGATCGGGGGAGAAGCAGGTGAGCCTTTGAGTGTGTGGTGGCTTCGTGCTCTGCAGGAGGCAAAAGAGCCCTGTGCACTTGCCCAGGGGAGAGCAAGCCCCAGCAGGGGAGGGGGAGGATGTCTTGAGAAAGTCCAGGGAGTGTTTTTTTTTTTTTTATGGATGTAGGGGACTAGAGGATCAGCAAGGAATCACTAGGCGGTTGATTTGTAAAGTAAGCTCCATATATCCACACATGATAACGCATCTAATACCACTGCCAACATCTACCCAGGACACAGATGACAAGAGTCAGGGTGTTAAATAGCAGCCACCCAGAGAGCACTGGCCCCCTTCCCTGTCCCCCACCCTGCACCCCCACTTTAGACCCCACAGCAAAGCAGACCTGTTTGCAGACCCTCCTCCATAAACCTGCATCCCAATCCTGTGTAGTACTTTTTTCGGGGGGTGATATTGGGGATTGAGCCAGGGGAGTTCTACTTCTGAGCTATATGCCCAGCCCTTTTTTAAAATTATTATTTCAAAACTAGGTCTCACTAAATTGTTCAGGCTGACCTTGGACCTGCAATCCTCCTGTCTAAGCCTCCCAAGTACTGGGATTACAGGCTTGTGTCACCATGCTCGGCTTGAATTTTGTGTATTATTTTTTTAAAAAAATCATAGCCCTTTAGCATTTCCTGAAGCCCTGCTGGTCTTTGGAAATATGTCCTATCTCTTCTGAATTTATCATGCCTTAAGGAATCTGAGAATTTTTGTTCTTTCCTTATTATCCATGAATTATAATAGCGCAGAAAAAAAATGTCTTCACTATGACCTCAATACTGATGTCACTAAACTAATGCTCGACAAGGAGTTCTAAGGAAAGGCCCCAGCCGGGACCACTCCCTGCCACTGGGCTTAGGTTGCCAAATGACCCACTCAAAGGAATGGAAGGGTACTTTGGGAGGCGGAGACCGGAGGATCCGGGTTCGCGGCCAGCCTCAGCTCGCTCTCTCTCTCTCTCTCTCTCTCCCCTTAGTGAGGCCCTCCGCAACTTCGTGAGACCTGGTTTCAAAATAAAGCATAAAAAATAGGGCCGGGGGCGTAGCGCAGAGGTAGAACGCCCCTGCGTTCAATCCCCGGTACTGCAAAAAAAAAAAAAAAAAGGAATGGAAGGAGCTGAAGGGGACCCTTACTTAGCTAAGATACCCCACAAGCCACCCCAGCTAGGCACTGGCTGCACCCATGGATGTCAGCAGCCTGGTGTCTGTTCCAGGAAGGGAGAGACCTGTTTGTATACCTGGACCTCCTACCTGATAGCATTTTGGCGGGGCACTGGGGATTAAACCCAGAGGAATTCTACCTCCGAGCTATACCCCCAGCTCTTTTTATTTTGAAGCAGGGCCTTGCTAAGTTGCTGAGGTTGGCTTCAAACCTGCGATCCTCCTGTCTCAGCCTCCCAAGTACTGGGATTACAAATGCACACTACCGCGCCTGGCTACCCGCGACATTAAAGGGTCCCAGGAGGGCGCACAGTTCCACCAGCACAGGAGACAGAGCCTTTCCGGGGTCCCTTCGCTGCATCCAGATGCTCCTTGGAGAATGAGGTGCCGCTTCAAAGAGGCAGGCTCTCTGCAGGTGGCTGGTGCCTTCTGGCTGGCGTGTGCGGAGAGAGCTGCTGCCTCCACACAGCCTTTGCTTCAGGGACTATATTCATCTGACCTTTCTTTGAATAGACAACCCCACAGCAGCTCAGAGGGACATGGATCCTCCGTGTAGAGAGGTGGCATTTGGATGAGCTGCAGGAATTCCAGGGTTTCTTCTTCTTTGATTCTTCAAGCCTGTGCTGCCTGCTCCGTGGCTGGGCTCACCACATCCTGGACAGATGGGCAGTGCACAAGTGCCGAGGCTGAATATACAGGGTAGACTGCCACAGTGGCCTGTCTAATACAAGTCAGACCGGTCGCTCAGGCCACTAGAGTTGGTGGCAGTGCCATCGCCTCTGTTTGTTTATATCTATATTTTGGTGCTGGGGGTTGAACCCAGGGGTGTTCCACCTCCGAGCTTGACCCCGAACTCTATTTTATTTATTTATTTTTTAATTAATTAATTAATTAATTAATATTTTGTGGTACTGGGGATGGAACCCAGGAGCATTCTACCTCTGAGCTACACCCCAAGGAGCAGGGATAGAACTGTGGGCAGTGAGGAAAACATGCCCTTACGAAAGGCAGAGCAAGAGGAGATGGTCTTCTAAGAGAGTTTCTTCCATGAGTTCTATCTGATGAACTCCGTTACCCAGCCTCCTCCCAACTCCGTAGGGTGGGTTATTTGGTGGATCAAATTCTTTTTCAGTGTGCTCACTGTTCTACCCAAAATACCTGACAACCACAACTTAGAGGAAGGAAGATTCAGATGTGGAGGTTTCAATTACATTAGGCCGGGTCACATGGCGAGCTCAGGGTATGGTGGCAGGAAGGGGGAGCACAGGGGGCAAGGAATATATATATTGTATATATATAGTCCCCAAGACCACACCCCCAGCAACCCACCTCCTCTAGACACACCCTACCTGCCTACCTTACTACCCAATAAATCCACTAATCCATCAACGAATTTATCCACTGATGGGATTAGAACTTTCCTGATTCAATGATTTCACCTCTGAACGTGTGTGTGTGTGTGTGTGTGTGTTACTAGAGATGGAACTCAGGGGCATTCTACCTCTGAGCTACACCCCCAGCCCTATTTTATTTTTATTTTTGAAACAGGTTCTCGCTAGGTTGCTGAGAGTCTCACTAGATGAGGCTATCCTCGAACCTGTGATGCTCCTTTCTCAGCCTCCCAAGTACTGGGATTACAAGCATACACTACCACTCCCGGCTACCTCTGAACATTTTTGCACTGTCAATACATAAGCTTTCCCAGGGATCATTCTATCTCCAAACCACTTGGCTCCCCTATGCCTTGTAAGAGTGACAACGGTCCCATGAACCAATGTCCGGACCCAGGTGCAACATGAGACTGCAGGGAGGGGGACATGGGCAGGCTGGGGGACACGACCCCCCAAGGCCCTGTACCCTCGTTCTCTCTGGAGCTCCCAGGGCTTAGAGAGTGGCCGTGGGTGTTAACAGCAGAGGGGCAGCACCTTTCCCTGAAGGTAAGGCTGAAGACAGAAAGGGAGAAGCTGTTTTGCTTCCAATGTCTTTCTGTCAGATCGAAGCCCATTCCCCAGGAGCATGTCGATGCCAAGCCAAAGGTCACAAGTTGAGTTGTACCTCCACACATACAGCTGGCCCTTTTTGGGGCGCTGCTGGGGGACCATGTGAGCCCAGAGATCTCTACCATTGTACCACATGCCTGTCTCCCCAAGTAATCAACTGCCATTCACACCAGCTCCACTTAAGCAAGTCGCTGGTCCAGGCTGACGGCCGTCTTCAAGAGGCTTCACAAACTGGGCGCAGAGGCACATGCCTGGAATCCCAGTATTTAGGAGGCTGAGGCAGGAGGATAGCAGGTTCAAGGACAGCCTCAGCAACTTAGCGAGATCCTATTTCAAAATATTAAAATTAAAAGGACTGGGGGTATACTCAGAGGTAGAATACCCTGGGTTCAATCCCCAGTACCAAAAAAGATGCTTAAGAATAAAATACTTAAGCCGGGTGTGGTAGCATATGCCTGTAGTCCTAATACTCAGGAGGCTGAGACAGGAAGATCACAAGTTTGAGGCCAGTCTCAGCAATTTAGCAAGGCTCTGTTTCAAAATTTACAAAATTAAAAGGGCCAGAGGAACAGCCCTGAGGTAGAATATCCCTGGGTTCAATCCCTAGTACCCCACCCAAAAGAAAGATCAGATTTAGCAGAATACAGTAACATAAATATGTCAAAAAAGATGACGCAGCGTTCTTTAGAGAGGCATTAGCTGATGCAGGTCAATTAGGGCCACCATCGGGTGCCCAAGGAGTGCTATCTTGTTAATAGAGTTCCTCGCTGAGCTGTTGTGAAGTTTCTTTCCAGAAGTGAAATTAAAATCACGCAATTAGAATGCTCACAGTCGGGGCAGGATGTTCTTGAACTGATTGAAAGCTGAAGAAGTGGACATGCCAACATTTTGAAACACAATTGTCTCTGTAATTAAATGCAATTAACTCACATAAATGTCTGCTTTTCTCCCCCCAAGACCGATTGAAATGCAAAGACTTTAAAAAACATACCCCCGTCTGATTTCTCTTTCCATCCCAACTCACCACAGACAGATAACCCACTGGGTATTTTTCTTCTTTCTTATGTACATATTTTAATTGGTATTGGGTATATTATTTTAATATGTATTACACGTATTTGTATGCTGATTTTTTTGTTTATATCACAGGTATTATTCTTGCTAAGCATTTTAAAATGTGTAAATCATATCTCACTATATGGACATACCACTGTTTACTTGACCATCCTCTTATTACTGTAATTTACTCATAGAATGCTGCTATTAAAATAATGTAGAGCCCTGCACAGTGGCACATGCCTGTAATCCCAGTACTTGGGAGGCTGAGACAGGAGGATCACAGCTTCAAAGACCAGCCTGAGCAACTTAGTGAGACCCTCAGCAACTTAGCAAGATCCTGTTTCAAAATAAAAAGGGCTGGGGTGCATCTCAGAGGTAAAATGCCCCTGGGTTCAATCCCCAGTACCACACACACACACACACACACACACACACACACACAAACACACACACACCATCTTGTTGCAAAAATCTTCCTGTATTTTCCCCTCTT
>PVJS01059155.1:0-11550 GCA_004027185.1 Glis glis | reverse complement strand
ACCCAGGGGCATTCTACCTCCGCACTACACCCCCGGCCCTATTTTTTATACTTTATTTTGAAACCAGGGTCTCATGAAGTTGCGGAGGGCCTTCACTAAGTAGAGAGAGAGAGAGAGAGAGAGAGAGCGAGAGCTGAGGCCGGCCGCGAACCCGGATCCTCCGGTCTCCACCTCCCAAAGTACTGGGATTACAAGCGTGCGCCACCACGCCCAGCCTTCATAGTAAAATTAAGAGGAAAGCATAGCAAATTCCTATATACCTCCTGCCCCCCACGTACAGTCTCCCCTTTCCACCCAGAATTATTTGTTACAATTGATTAATCCACACTGACACATCATAATCATCCCAAGTACATAATTAATTGTAGAGTTCACTCTTGTATCATGTCCTGTATCCACCATTACAGTATCATATAGAATAGTCTCACTGCCCCAAATCCTGTGTTCCGCCTATTCACACCATCTTCCCTCCTCCAGACCTTTGTCAAGCACTGATCGTTTACTGTCTTCCATGTCATGTGTTTGAAATCGTATGTATCCTTTTCTGATTTCTTACACTTAGTAATATGCATTTAAGGTTTTTCTGTGTCTTTTCATGGCATTTATCCATTTACCTACTGACAGACATCCAAGTGTTGGCAGTTATAAATAAAGTTGCTATAAATATCTATGTGCAGGTTTTTGTGTGGACATAAGTTTTCAGTTCCTTTGGATAAATACCAGTGAGCACAATTGCTGGATCATATGGTAATAGAGTATGTTTAGTTTTATAAGAGGCTGCAAAACTGTCTTCCAAAGGAACCGCACCAGCAGTGAGTGCGAGTTCCTGTTGCTCTCCTTCCTTGCCAGCATTCGGTTTTGTTAGTGTTCTAGATTTTGGCCATTCTGATGGTGTGTAGTCATATCTAGGTGTTTTAATTGGCATCTCCCTAAGGATGTGAAGTATCTTTTCATACACTTAGTTGCCATCTGTATATATCTTCTTTGGTGAAATGTCTGTTTAGGTCACTGACCCATTATTAATCAGGTTATTTGCTTTCTTATTGTTGAGTTTTAGGAGTGTGTGTGTGTGTGTGTGTGTGTTTAATTATTTACTTTTTGCAGTACTAGGGATTGAGCCCAGGGGTATTCTACTTTCAAGTTACATTTCCAACCCTTTTTATTTTGAAACTGGCTCTCACTAGGTTGATAAGTCTCACTACTTGCTGAGGCTGTCCTCGAACCTACAATCTTCCTGTCTCAGCCTCCCAAGTACTGGCTTCTTTGTATATTTTAGATAACAGACCTTTATCAGATGTGTCTCTTGCTCACATTTTCTCCCCGTCTGTGGTTTGTCTTACTCTCTTGAAATTGTTTTTCAAAGGGCAGAAGTATTTAATTGTAATGAAGTCCCACTTATTATTTCTTTCATTGGTATACTTTAGCTTATCTTCTCATTTCCTTTTCTGTTGAATTTCTGTATTTTGGATCATTATTTGATTTGTTTGTGGCTAGTATGGAGAAATGTAATTGATTTTTTTTCTGCATGTGTCTCCCCGCTACTGCCAGACTGCAGATTGAACCTAGGGGTGCAGAACACTGGGCTACATCCCCAGCCCTTTTTATTTTTTTTTTATTATTTATTTATTTATTTATTTATTTATTTATTTATTTTTGTCGTACCGGGGATTGAACCCAGGAGCTTTCTACGTCCGAGCTACACCCACGGCCCTAGTTTTTATCCTTTATTTTGAAACCGGGTCTCACTAAGTAGCTGAGGCTGGCCGTGACCCCAGATCCTCCGGTCTCCGCCTCCCAAGTACTGGGATTACAAGTATGTGCCACCACACCTGGCCTTTATTCTTTATTTTGAAACAGGGTCTTGCTAAGTTGCTGAGGCAGGCCTAGAACTTAGTCCTTCTGTCTCAGCCTCCTATCCAGGATTACAGGCGTGCGCCACCACTGCCTGGTTAGTTTTCTGTATTAATGCTATATCCTGTGACCTTGTTAATAAGCTCCCTTATTCTTTTAATCCGTATGCATTTTATTTAATTTTCTGTCTTTATTGCTCTGTCTTTATTTTAATAAACATTGTCCTCTCCAGGACAGTGTTTATTAAAAACAGACTGTGTATCCCTTGACATATTCTTGTGTGTGTGTGTGGGATGGGGGTACTGGGGCTTGAACCCAGGATCATTTTGCTTCTGACCTACACCCCCAGGCCTTTTTTTATTTTTGGTTTCAAAATCCCTCGCTGCATTGCTGAGGCTGGTCTCAAACCTCTGATCTTCCTGTCTCAGCCTCCCAAGTACTAGGATCACAGGTGTGTGCCACCACACCCAGTTCCTTGTCTTATTCTTGATCTGAGCAGAAACCATTCAGTCTCTCATTTTCAAGTCTGATGTTAGTTGTAGGCTTAGATACCCATCATGAGGTAGATGATAACCCCTTCTATTCCTAGTTTGCTGAGTCTTTTGATCATAAATTGTTGCTGAATTTTGTCATGGTTTTCCTTCATGAGATGATAGAGTTTTCTTCATTCTTTTCCTTCTTTATTTCTTTATGTTAATGTTTTCTTCGTTTCTTTGTTTCTTTATATTAATGTTTTCTTCTTCTTGATGTTGATGTGGCAAATTAGATCTTTCTGGATATTGAACCAACCTTGCATTCTTGGCATAACCCCACTTGATTGTGGAATTATATATTACTGGATCTGATTTATTAAAATATTCTTTAGGATTTGTCATATCCCCCTCTATATTCAATGGGGGATATGAGTCTACAATTTTCTTTTCTTGTAGTGTTCTTATTTTGTGTGGTATTAAGAGTATACTAGCCTTATCAAATTACTCGGGGATCATTCCCTCTCCCTTTCTTTTCTGAGGTTATCTAAGATTATTTTTGGGATTGAACCCCAGGGGCATTCTACCTCCAAGCTATACCCCCAGCCCTATTTTTTATTCTTTATTTTGAAACAGGGTCTCACTAAGTTGCAGAGGGCCTCACTAAGTAGCTGAAGCTGGCTGTGAACCTGCCATCCTCCTGTTTCAGCCTCCCAAGTACTGGGATTACAAGCGTGCGCCACCACGCCCGGCAAAGATTAGTATTCTTTATGCCTTAAATGTTTGATAAAATTCACTGATAAAGCCCTTTGGGTCTGGAGTTTTCCTTGTTGAAAGGTTTTTAATTATGATTCAGTTACTTTAATGGATATCAAGCTAATTAAATTTGCTACTTCCTATGTTACTTTTGGTAATTCATATTTTTACAGAGTTTATCCATTTTATCTAAGTTCTTGAGTTGATTTGGCATGAAGGTGCTCTTAGATTTGTGTGTGTGTGTATTGAACCCAAGGGGCATTCTACCTCCAAGCTATACCGCAGCCTGTTTTATTTTTTGTTTTGAAACAGGATTTCCCTAGGTTGCTGAGAGTCTTGCTAAATTGCTGAGGCTGTTCTTGAACCTGTGGTCCTCCTATCTCAGCCTCCCAAGTACTAGAATTATAGTTACCACACCTGGCTGAAAGTGTTCTTAATATTTCCCTGTTTTTGTCGGGTGAGGTAGCGCACGCTTATAATATTTCCCTGCTTTTCTTTTAATGCTTATAGAATCTGTAATAGTGTCCAGTGTCATTCTATGCTTTTCTCTTATTTTTTTCCCATCACTTTAGGTTTTTTCCCCCAACTTTATTGATATTTTCTTTCTTTCTTTTTCTTATTTATTTATTTATTTATTTTGGTGGTACTGGCGATTGAAACAACTTTACCTCCAGCATTTTTTTAAATTTTTATTTTGAAACACGGTCTCACTAGATTGATGAGAGTCTCACCACTTTCTGAGGCTGTCTTCAAACCTGCAATCCTCCTGTCTCAGCCTCCCAAGTTCTGGGGTTAAAGGTGTGCGCCATTACACCTGGCTTTATTGATATTTTCAAATGCCAAACATTTGATATTTGTCAATTTTCTCTTTGTTTTTGTTGTGACAGGGTCTCCCTATGTTACCCATGCAGGCCTTGAACTCCTCCCTCAGTCTCTTGAGTAGCTGGGCTTATAGGCATGTGCCATCACACCTGGCTTTTTGTTTTCTGTTTCATTTCTTTTTTTCTTCTTTTCTTTGTGGTACTAGGGATTGACCCCAGGAGCATTCTACCTCTGAGCCACACCCCCAGCCCTATCTTATTTTTTATTTTGAAACGGGGTCTTACTAAGTTGCTAAGGGTCTTGCTGAGTTGCCGAGGCTGGCTGCAAACCTGTGATCCTCCTGTCATAGCCTCCCAAGTACTAGGATTACAGTCCTGTGCCACCATGTCCAACTCTGTCTTTATTTTCTTTCTTCTGCTTATTTTGGGTTTTCTGTGCTCTTTGTAGCTTTTTAGGGTAAAAGTGTGGATATTGATTTTGGACTTTACGAGTATTAACATTTGAACAATAAAACTTTAGGTATTTCTTCCATTTCCTTGTCCATATTTGAATCCTTTATAATAATACCATATACATTAAAGAGTCATCCTAAATATTGCTATAACTGCATCTTGTAAGTTTTCATGTATTTTGTTTTTATTATTATCATTTAGTTCAAAATATTATTTTGCTTGTGATTTCTTCTTTGACTCTGGATTATGTTGAAGTATGTTGTTTTAATTTTCAATCATTGGGAATTTTTGCAGACATTATTCTGTCATTGATTTGTAATTCCCTTCTGTTCAGAGGACATGTTCTATATGATTTTTGCCTTTGAAATTTATTGTAATTTGTTTTATGGCCCAACATATGGTTTTTCTTGATGAGTATATAGTACTTGATGAATAAGCTCAATATGTGTTTAAAAAGACTATGTATCCTACAGTTGTGGGGGCAGTGTTTTGTAAATGTTAGAGTAACCTGGCTGATTGTGTTCAAATATTTACTTTTTTCTATTTTGTTGGTTTCTGAGAGAGAAGTATTAAAATATTCTATTATAATTGTAGATTTGTCCATTTTTTCCTCAAAATGAGGTCTATTTGTTTCATATGTTGGGAAGCTCTTCTCATTACATGAATATTTATTTTGGGTGGTTTTATTTGCCTGGCAAATTGAGCCTTTTATTATTATGAAGTGTTCCTCTTCGGTTTTGTTAATATTCTTTGTCCTGAAGACTACTTCTCATATTAATATAGCCACTCCTACTTATGATAAGTGCTCACAATGTATATCTGTTTTCACCCTTTTAATTTGTGTCTTTGTATTTAAAGTATGCCTCCTGTAAATTGCATTACAGGTAGATCTTGTTTTTAGTTCATTCTGATAATCTTATTCTTTGGAATGGTTAGTTTATCTGTATGTGGTGGGGGGGTGTTACTGGGGATGGAACCCAGGGGCATTCCATCTCTGAGCTGCACCCCCAGCCTTTTTTATTTTTTAGTTTGAAACAGGATCTCACTAGGTTGCTGAAAGTCTCGTTTGTTGTCAAACCTGCAATCCTCCTGTCCTCATCTCACTGGGATTACAGGCGTGTGCCACCATGCCTGGCTTATTTACCCTTAATGTTGACAATAGTTGGATCTAGGTTTTCATCTTGTTGTTCATTTTCTATTTTTTACGCAGAGGTGCTTTACCACTGAACTCCATCCCCAGCCTTTTTTATTTTGAGACAGGGTCTCACTAAGTTGTCCAGACTGGCCCTAAATTTGCCATCTCCTGCCTCAGTTTCTCAGGTAGCCATGATTACAGGCACATGCCACCATGGCCAACTCCTGCCCTTCTTTTGAAGGCTTTTCCCAACATCTCAGTGTCTGTTTTATTTGCAGTCTTTTGTTTGCTTAAATAAAAAATTCTTGGGTGCAGGTCCCATTTTCCTCCTTCTGTGGAAAATGCCCAGTAGTTTTTGACTGTGTAGTGGACATTGTGGATGGCGTGTTGAATATGCTGGTCATCTTCTGTTAGTGAGTTTTGTTCTGGAAGGTAGCTAATTACTCTCAGGTCAGTGTGATCCTTTTAAGGCTGTTTTTAAACTTCCTTAGGGCAAAGCCTTGTGGAGCCCTCTTCCTTAAGCAAGGTCTTTTGGGGGCAGTCAGCAAGACCTTGAGGCTGTGGCTGATCAGAACTTCTGTGTCCTCATCACCGCGCCACCTCTGGAGTCTCTTTGTGTCACCGTCTTTAGTAGTCGCACAACTGGGGACAGCTTGAGCAAGCTGTAGGTAGTGCTGGCGATGTGGTTGTGGTGTGTGGTTTGTCTGTTTTGGTGGTGTGAATATGTATTATGATACATAAAGGGTTCCTCATGGTAACTGAATACTTCACACTTTTAAAGTTATTTATGTTATTTGCTGAACCGTCCTCGGGATAAGTTCAGTACAGAAACCTGGGAAATGCTGTGCTTAACGTTTTTAATGTAAATGGGTCCAAAGCATAACTTCAAGAACCAGCTTTTCCAAAATGTTTTTGCTATATTTTGGAAAGAGTTACATTTACTGTAGACAGTAATTTACTGTCCATCTGTCACCAAGTTAAAACACTTAAGGGTTTTATGTTGATTACTATGTAATATTTTTGGCATTTTTCAAAGAAAAAAATATATATATGCCCATAGCACAAAATTTCAGCATGATCCTGGGAACAAGGATAACAATTACTGTATTTGCTCTTCCTGGATTACAGCAAGAGGAAAGCAGGAAAGGACCTGCCATTGTATTGGGCGCTGTGCTGGCTGCTTTGTGAACACGATCCCTTGTCATCGCACACTTAATAATCCTGTGAGGTGGGTGCCAGACCTACTTTACACCGGACTAAAATTTTCTGAACCATTTTTCTACTAGTCCAGGAGATTATTCAAGATTACACATGATGAAGAGTGGCGGACTTTTACCTAAAATCCACCCATGACTGACAAAAGCCTGTCTTTTTTTTCTACTATACCTTTTTTTGTGATATAACAGGGAAATGTGTTACACCTGACTTTCTGTACATGGAGAAAGTTTCCCCAAACACCAAATGTATAAAACAGGTGGCCTGGAGAGCAAGTCTCGTTTCCTGGGAGTATTTTTCATTGTGTGAAAAGATTTACTGCTTACACCTTCCTAGAAACATAGCCCTGTCCACTGGGCTCTGCCTGCTGTCTGGTTGGGCTGTGGCTTTCCAACTGAAGTGTTCATTCAGCCAAAGAGGTTTTTCAAGACCCATAAGAAAGTGGACTTTTCTGGCAAGAAGGCCAGCATAATTATAATTTGTCTTACACACAATTCTAAAATGTAATCTTGCCTCTTAAATACTTTACTTATATATTATGGTAGCAAAGAAAGGTTTTGATTTGTAACTTTCTGGTTTTTAAAATTTTCAAAACACAGAAGAACAAAGAATAACCAATGCCTATGTTTCCATTAGTTAGAATTAATACTTGTTGATACTTATATTTTGTCATAGTTTTTTCCATATTTATTAATGGTACTGGGGATTAAACCCTGAGGCATTCTACCTCCAAGCTACATCCCCAGCCGTATTTAATTTTTTATTTTGAAATAGAGTCTTGCTAGGTTTCTGAGAGTCTCACTAAATTGCTTGAGGCTAGTCTTCAACCTGTGATCCTCCTGAGGTCTTAGCCTCCTGGGATTATAGGCATGTGCCACCACCCCTGGCTTCCATTTTTCTTTGTTTTTAGTGGTACTTGGGATTGAACCCAGAGGCATTCTACCTCTGAGCTACACCCCAGCCCTATTTTTAAATGTTTAATTTTGAAACAGGGACTCACTGTTTCAAAGTTACTGAGAGCCTAAATTGCTAAGGCTGGCCTCAACCCTGTGACCCTCCCATCTCAGCCTTCCAAGTAGGATTATAGGCATGTGCCATGATGCCCGACTCCAGCTTCCATTTTTAAAGTAGACTTCCCTTTTAAAAAACTGTTTCAGATTTACAGAAAAATTGAAAGATAGTATAGAAGGTCCCATATTTCCTTCCCACTCCCATACCCACCCAGTTTCTCCTGTTAACAGCTCATGTTACTCTGTGTGCCATAGTTATGGAACCATTACTGGTACATGATCATTAACTGACGTCCATACTTTAATCAGATTTTCCCCCCTCGTGTCCTCCTGTTTTAGGAGCCTATCCGGGACATCATACCACATGTGCATCAAATTGCCCCAGGCTCCTTTTGCCTGTGATAGTTTCTTAGACTCTTTGGCTTTTTGATGACCTTGACAGTTTTGAGTAGAACTGCTCCAGGTATATTGTAGGATGCCCTCTTTGGGAATGTGTCTGTTTTCCTATAAGACTGGGGTCCTGGGCATCTATAAGGAAGATCACAGAGGTCAATGCCATTTTCATCACCTAACGTCAAGGGCGTACTACCAACACGAGTCCTCACTGTAGCTGGTGTTGCCCTGATTGCCTGGCTGAGGTGGTGTCTGTCAGTTTTCTCCACTGTCACGTTCCTTGTTTCCCCCCTTTGGAAAGAGTCACTATGTGTAGCACGCACTTAAGGGCAGAGTTCCGCTCTACCTCCTTTAAGGTGGAAAGTCTACATAAGTTATTTGGAATTCTGTATGGGAGAACTATCTTTTCATAGTTTTTAAGTCAAACTTAACAGATTAAAAGTAGAAATATATATGATACATGGTGTTCACTTGCTTGTTTAAAAACTTGGTATTATTAAAATCAATGCATATAGATTTGATTCATTTCATATGACTTTGTGAAATCTCGTTTTGTTGTTGTGTGTGGTGCTGGGGATCGGATCCAGGGCCTCACGTATGCTAAACAAGTGCTGTACCACTAAGCTATATACCCCCAGCTCCTGGTATATATATATTTTTTTCTATTAAATCTCTCTTGCTTCATCATACTTTTGAAAACTTTGCCTCTTATAAGAAGTTCAAATAGTATGTGTGGGTGAATCTCAGCAACAAGAGATTTTGTCTTAGCAATTTAAAAAATACATACTCACAAATTGGTCTTCCCCCAAGCATCTTTGAACATCTTTGATTTACTTGGTATGGTGTATATTCTGCCTGTGTAAAAATTAAATTTTCATTTTGGTTGTGGGCAGAGGAGTGAGTCTCATTCCTGAGTATTCCAAGACAAGCGTCTAGATTGCTCCAAACCAGCACGTGGTCAGAACAATGGATTGAATGCTGGTGACATTTTCTTGTCGGGAAGTGCAAATATTTATCAGTAGGTGGTAATTTCAGGGCCATCCTTCTGTGTATACACATTTGTGCATATTATTATATATTTTAAGATAAGCATGTGGCACTTTGGTTTGTGGCTTTCCAAAACTGGCACATGCTGGTCTGAAGTAGTGTGATTGCAGTAGTTGTGTTATTTTCCAAGTGGAAGCTTCACGTGCTCAATAATGAAGTGTGTTACTCATTCCATGTTTTCCTGCCAAGTAATGAAGAATGAACTGGAAAACAGACCATCTTGAATCCTTCCTAGAACGAGGCCAGAGAGGGATGGTACTGCGGGGCTGGGTCTTGCAGGCATGGTTGCAGTTCCTGGCTTTGTCGTCCTTGTAGTTAGGCCGCATGCCTTCTGCTCTCACACTGTTGAAGGCCTCTTCGTTTCAGAGAGGTCAGACATTTTTTGTACTCTATTTTTGGAATGAGATCGTAAAGCCACCTCAAGATTGCACAGCGCTTTGTGGTTTTTCAGAGCATTTTCCTACATGCTATCCCATTGAAGTTAGAAACAGGAAGTGAGAGTGGCCCTGTGAGCTGAAGTGTGCAATCTCAGCACCAGCTGGCGTCCCAAGGCACAGAGATAAGGATAGACCGGGGGAGTTTACGGAGTGCCCCCCAAAAACACAGAAACAAAAACCCTGGCACATCTGCTTGGAGGGTCATCAAAAACCGAAGGTGCTGTCTGCTTGGCAGCTCAGGTATGCTCTGCCCTGGTGTGCTGCTCCTCACCCCCATGGTGGCTTCGGTGAGCGGGGGAGGGAGAGCAGCCAGGAGGAGGGAGGGAGGGAGGAGAGAGGCTCTTGGACCAGGTCCTCAGGATTTAATTGGAGAGATCTTACCTTAGACCTGTCAGTTACCCCCTAGCCAAGTGCTGTTGTTAACATTTAGATAATTTGAGTAGAGGTGTGTGTGTCTGTGTGTGTGTGTGTGTGTGTGTGTGTGTGTGTGTGTGTGTGTGTACGTACCAGGGGCATTCTGTCTCATCCCCCCGACCCCCTTGGTACTGGGGATTGAACCCAGGGGAATTTTATTTTTTATTTTGAAACAGGGTCTCGCTGAAAGTTGCTGAGGGACTCACTGAGTTCCTGAGGCTGGTCGAACCTGCAGATCAAACCTGCGGTCTTCCTGTCTCAGCCTCCCAAGTGCTGGGATTACAGGCGTGCGCCACCACTTAGAGATAGATTTGAAACTGCAAGAGTGATGCATCTCCAGCCCTTCCTCAGTTGTCTTGCAGGGTTCTCATTCATGCCTGCAGTGCAGAGAACATTACATTGTAATGCGGCCTGCCTTTCAAGGCCAAGCCATGGGAGCTTTTGATCCTCTTGCTGGTCTGGAAGGGACCCTTCTCTCCTTGAAATCCATTCTCAGTCAGTGTGTTGCCACCAGTTGACAGCAGGTCTGACTTCTTTTGTGGCTTGTGTCTCTTACCTTGGGCTTGGGTGTTGTCCACCTCCACCACCCCATCCCTCCCGGAAGATGCCTCAGACAGCGCTTTCCTGGTTGATCAGCGTCCACTGTCCCAAAGACAGGCCGCAGGCGATGTGGGAGCTGCACGTGGGCTCCTTGCCAGAAGGCCAGTGAGGCACTTTTCAATAATAGTTGTACCTTGCTGCTGAACTTGGGAACTGAACATACTCAGGTAAATCCCCAACTAGTCTATTGCTTGTTACTTTCTGAAACTCAGGTATCAGATAGATTGTGATGAAGCGGTGTCTCTGGTTGTCTCAATTGGAGCCCGAGTTCAGATAGCAGGGATAATTAAACCTTTGTTGTACCAAGAGCCAACTGTACAGTGGCTGAGGCAGTAAACTTAAGCTGCTAGAGCAACGTACAGCCTTCGTGTCTTGATTGTGCTTGTTTCTATTTTCTGTCCTCCCAGCCTTCTGGTGGTAGAAGTCTGCTATCAGACTGGTGTTAGAAGTTTGATAACAGTGGCCAAACCACATTCATTCAGACTTTTTTCTGGTCACATGTATAATACATTAGAGCAAAGTGTGACAATTTATAGCCATATTATAATCAGGGTGAATTTGATTTAAATTACCACCCAGGAATAATCACTGACAGCCATAATCAGTTTGGTCTACCTAGTTGTATTTGGTGTCTGATGACAGCTTCAATTAATATTTTAAGTACATTTGTGCAGCAAACAGTGGGTCAGTCATTTGTCATTATGGGCAGTCAGAATGTTTGAATAGAAATCCGGGTGTGGTGGCGCACACTTGTAATCCCAGTACTTGGGAGGCTGAGACCAAGGATTTCAAGTTCAAGGCCAGCCTGGGCAATTTAGTGAGACCCTTTTTAAAGTTAAAAGGGGATGGTGATGCAGCTCAGTTGTAGAATGACTCTGGGTTCAATTCCCAGTACCCCCCAAAGAACAAACAACGTGTGTGTGTGTGTGTGTGTGTGTGTGTGTGTGT
>PVJS01059153.1:0-11587 GCA_004027185.1 Glis glis | reverse complement strand
CTTTATAGGAGGGGGTAGGTAGGGTCGCACAGGAGAGGGCAGGACTTCCTCTTAGTCCTGTTTCCCTGGCAACAGATAGGCAGTGGGGGTCTGGCCTTTTGTCCTCCTCACCCACCCTATTTACATTAAGCATCTCAGGTGTGGAGAGGAGCCATTGTGATTAAGGGTATGGATTCATTAAGGCTTCTGCCTGACTGAACACACCTTATAGGGTGGAGTTAGATTATGAACTTTCAAAATTTTAAATCTCTATTTTCCCAATGTCTCCTTTCTGCCTAATATTTCTATCTTTTCTATTCTACCTCATCAGTAATAAGGGACGAGGTGACCCTGACCCCCACGGGGATGTGATTGGCTTGTCTGACTCCTGTGGATTGACAGGGAGCTGAAGCCCGTTTCTCAGGGATGAGCGGGAAGCCTGTCTGGTCCCATGACCAGGAGGGTCACTTTAGCTGGGTGATCTTGTCCTCGGAGCAGAGTGGGGAGAGGAGCTTGAGGTTAGGCCATGCGAGGCCTCCTGGCCTTTGAAGATGTCAAGACAGCATATAACACCGGGTCTAAATTTTAGGTCTTACATCCCACATGTGTAGGTTAGGGGTGTCCAAGGGAGCGTGGCAGGCTGGCGATAATTAATTAAACCTAGTTACATGGCTAGCCGAAGTGACCAGCTTACTTTCCCCCTCGTGAATGGCAGCTGGTGTTTCAGAATAGTTCCATGCTGTTCCCTGAGTCCCTTTCCTGAATCTTCACTGCAGAGAGTTCAATTCCCGGTACCGCCAAAAAAAAAAAAAAAAAAAAAAGGCAGACAGTTGCACTTACAGAGTAAAGACTGTAAAAAGCCCTCTCAAAGAGTCACTTCCTGCCCCATCGCAGGGACTCGATGAGCAGTGAATGTCTAGTGTGCCAGGTGTGAATCTGTAGCTGTCACGTGCAAGGGTCCAGCTCACCCTTATATACTTACATCTAAAAGCAAGTCCGTCGCCGGGCGTGGTGGAGCACGCTTGTAATCCCAGTACTTTGGGAGGCGGAGACCTGAGGATCCGGGTTCGCGGCCAGCCTCAGCTCTCTCTCTCTCTCTCTCTCTCTCTTTAGTGAGGCCCTCCGCAACTTCGTGAGACCCGGTTTCAAAAATAAAGTATAAAAAATAGGGCCGGGGGCGTAGCACGGAGGCAGAACGCCCCTGGGTTCAATCCCCGGTACCGCAAAAAAAAAAACAATAAATAAATAAATAAAAAATAAAATAAAAAAAATAAAAGCAAGTCCGTGCACGTGGGCCATAGAACAGAATGGTTTCCTTCTGAGGAGTCGATATGGAATTTTCATTTACCTTTAAGAATGCACTTTGTCCTCCGGTGGGATGTTTTTAATATATATCTATATCTATCTATCTATCTATCTATATATATATATATAGATATATGTATGTAGGTATTCTCCAAAGGCACACACACACTGAACATGTATTTCATGGCTTTCCCAGGTAGTGGGGTGATCATTGCCTCCATTCTGTAAGGTGTGGCCAATTCACTCCATTGCGACAGGATCATGTGAATAAGAGGTGTCATTGATTGTGTTTGAGTCCGTTTTATACCAGCATGGGGTTGCCAGTTTTTGATTTATTTCTGGGCATTGCTCTATTATATTCTAAGGGAACCCCCAGATGAGAGATGAATGTGAAGACTGGGTCTGAATTCTCAGATTTTGCTAAGAATATTATGTGTTTCCTAGAGGGTTGCTTATTTATTTATTTTGTTTAGAGGGACACGTAAGGCCCAATCTCTGGTTTCTAATTGTACTACTTGTTCTCAGCATTTGGCAGCCCATTCGCTCCCCTAAGGGTTTCTCTGTTCACCGAGAATAAATAAGAAAGCCCCTAATTTGTCTTTTTCTTTCAAAGGGGTGTCAGTGACCCAGTAGGAACAACATCGGGCTCTAGAATGAGAGGACCCTGGCTTCTCTCTTCGCTTTGCTTGCGCCCCTGCCCATTTCCAATCGGCTGCCGGGGGCTCTGCACCTCTCAGCCTCCCCGCCTGGCTCCTCCGTGGCTGTGCTGCAGGTTCTCATCCAGTGCGGCAAAAGCAAGATTTAGGCCAGTTGTTAAAATCCTGATGAGAGTTAATGCGCACCGAACAGGGATTTACATTCTAGCTTGAGAGTCATTAAAAATGAATGCTATGCTGAGCTATTTTATCTTGGCTTTGGATTTGGGAAAAGCCTCTAATAAAGGCTTCTAAGAAAGTCTATGAATAGCTCCAAAGTCCCTTCATATTCATAATAGATTTTTTGGGGGGGCAGCAATGAATTTCCAATGTCTGGTTGTCATCAGCGAACTAATAGTCAGCCACCGGGGTGGGAATTCTGATGGCTTGAGATTCCTCAGGCATCTGTTTAACCTGGGCAGGCAGAGAGTGAGAATGTTTTATGTCAGTAAATTAAATCTGTCGCAGGCGGATCAGCCGGTTATGGTTGATGACAAGTCTTAGTTGGTGCTTACCATCAATAATCATATTGCAAGTATGCAGGGGGCCGTGGGGGTGTGGCGTGTGTCAGTGTCTCTCTAATAGCCTTCTCTCCAAGACGCAAGGACCAGGAGATGTGCTTGGCAGATAACAGGTTCATTTTTATGAGCCTTATTGTTATCTTGGTGACGTGCTGATTCCTGAAACCCCAGCCTAGGCATTGCTGTAGCAACTGGAATTGCCCGCGGTGTTAGATGGCTAAATGGAGTTATTCCATCGCAGTTGTGTTGACAGGTGACTTCAGAAATAGACAGATTCTCATCGTGCCTCTGCACAATTTGGTGAGGGTTGTTTCTTGAATAAATAAAATGTGAAACTTATACTGATATCATGTAAATGAGCTTCTAAGAAGCAAGCCCCATTAACAGGAAGAAAGCATGTTGCATTAAAGGTCAGATGTACTACCTTTAAAATATCTGAGACAGGAGAAGAATAACTTAACAAGCATTTGTGGAGGGCAGTTTTGGGATGTTGCTTTTGGTTACCGGCGAGCACTGAAATAATTGAAACCTGTTTCCTGACTTCATGAATGTCAATAAAATCACTGAACCAACACACCTGTAAACAAAAAAGCCTGATCGAAGATAAAACTTTTTTAAACAGAGTGTTAGTATGGGGCACTAGAAACCACTATAAAGATATTCTTTTTAATTCTTGGGTTCATTAGAGGGAGCCAAATTGTAGCAAATAAATTGAGTCCAATATTGGGTGGTCTAGCCCATTTCAACCTCTTCCTCTATGAATGGGTTGTCTTGACTGAGTAGATAATGGGGGAACCTGTTGAGGGGGGAGAAGGAGGCTCAAAATACGCCTAACAGCTGGGCATAGTAATGCGTGCCTGTAATCCCAGTACTTGGGAGGCTGAGACAGGAGGATTGTAGGTTTGAGGCCAGCCTCAGCAATTTGGGAAGACCCTTGGCAACTTTGCGAGACCCTGTTTCAAAAAAAAAAAAAAAGAAAGAAAAGAAAAAAGGGATGGGGGTGTAGCTCAGAGGTAGAATGCCTGAGGGTTCAATCCACAGTACTAAAATGCTCAACATATTAAAATGTTCTTTGTGATTTGTATAACTTGAAATTTCATTGCTCTTCTGACCCTCCAAGGGGGCTGCTAAATTTAGAAAATGAAAATACAGAATGCCCTATTAAAGTTGAATTTCAGGTCAACAGGAGATAACTTTTTTCACTTTTACTAGACTTTATTTTTTAAAGAAGTTTTAGGTTCACAGCAAAATTGAGAAGAAAACACAGAAAGTACATATCTCCACAGCCTCCTCTAGATCAATACCCCATACCACAGCGGCGTGCTTGTTATAGCTGATGAACCTGCACTGACACGGTATAGTCCAGAGTCCATAGTTGACATGCGGGTTCCTCCTGGTGTTGCACATTCTGCAGGTGTTGACAAATATAGAATGACCTATAATCTGCCATTACAGCATCATATACAGTATTCTCACAACCATAAAAATCCTCTGTGCTCTGCCTGTCCATTCCTCCCTCTCCCAAACTCCTGACGACCACTGATCTTTTTACTGCCTCGATATTTTTGTCTTTTCCAGAATGTCATATAGTTGGAATTGTGTACTATGTGGCATCTTCAGAATGGCTTCATTCATCTAGTAATATGCATATACGGTTCCTCCATGTCTTTTCATACCTTGATCTATTATTTCTTTTTAGCCCTGAATTATAGTCTGCTCTCTGGATACACCACAGTTTATTTTACCTGGTGAAGGACATCATGCTTCAAAGTTTATGAGTAGAGCTGCTATAACCTGCACTTGCAGGTTTTAGTGTGACACAAGTTTTCAACTAATTTGGGTAAATACCAAGGAGTACGATTGCTAGATTATGTGGTAAGTGTATGTTTAGTTTTGTAAGAATACACTTTTTTTTTTTTAGTAGAAGTATGTCCCCAATACTGAATGGCAGCCCTACCTGCTAAAGGTGAAATAGCATCATTCAGGGCAGTGGACATAGAGGCCATGACATTTTTAGTTATGGTTATTAAAAATTTGGGTGAACTAGCCAGGCATGGTAGCACATGCCTGTAATCCCAGTACTTGAGAGGCTGAGACAGGAGGATCGCAGGTTCAAGGCCAGCCTCAGAAACTTAGCATGACTCTCAGCAACTTAGCAAGATCCTTTTTCAAAACAAACAAACAGACACACAAACAAACAAAATAATTGGGCTGGGGGTGTTGCTCAGAGATAGAATGCCCCTGGGTTCAATCCTCAGTACAAAAAAAAAAAGGTTGACTATTAAATCTCCATTTGCCCCTTTAATTGGGGTACTTCCTCCCTCACCTGGCTGGATTGCTTGGCAGGTACTAGGAGCCAGGAAAAGAGAAGGTTTAGACTGGGTACTTTCTCTGGGTTAATATAGCTTGCTTTTTCATCTTTTAATGTTAGTCTTAGCTGTTGTGAAAGTCTATAATTCTTTTCTAATTGCATGTGTCTGTGCCTGCAACATGCAGTATTTAGCTGGACTAACAGCCAACTTTTAGCTGACCAAGGTCAACCTTGGCTGCAGCTCCCGGCTGACAACTTAGAGACAGAGAAAAGGATTTTAGTGTTCTGCCTGAGTATGAGAGCTTGTTCTCACTATTAGCAATTGATACCTATTAGCAATCGATGTGAGCCCAATCCCCATCACTGTGACCTTCTCATTTCCAGGTGAACAAGACGCCATGCTGACTTTCAGGGCCAAGTAACATGTTGCAGCAACATTCCTGGCCACCGTGGGAGCCCAGATACCTAACGTAGACAGGGTATTATTTGAGCTCACCACTTGCACAGTCCGACAGAGAAGACATCGCTGGAGAGAGGAAAGGTAAACTGAGGAGTTCAGGGATGATTACTACGCCACCATTACCTCCTCTTTTGGAAAATTTAAGTTCCCTAAAGTTCAAAGAATTAATCTGGCAAAAGAGGACATAAAATATGTATTTTTGCTCTCATGTGATGTGATGAAGTTGGAGGAACTTCAAAGGCGGAAGAGCTTTGAAGGTGGTCATAAAAACAAAGAGGCAGCTCCAGGGGGGGAGGGCTTCTGTCTGTCCCCTGGGCACCTGGCTAGCTTGGGCTTATTGTTGTGATATGGACCAGGGTCAGGTATGCCATCCTGAGAATAAAGGTGTCCCCTTGGTGAAGGTCTTCAGGTTTTTGAGCCCCATTTTGTAATCAAAATCAAAATGCCAATTGACTAACAGAGGAATTAAGAACGTAACTGTAAGGTCTGTGAATCCATGAAAAGGGACGTAGGTGCCTTACATGTTTGGCACCAGCATCTCCTTCATTCACTGGAGGCTGAGCTTTTCCTCGGCGACAGTGACTGTATGTAACTGTCAATGTGAGCCCGTAACTCGCACTGTTCTGTGCTTCCAAGATAGACAAGCCACCATGCGAATTAAATCTACAATTAAGTATACCAGTTAAGTACACAATCAGGTTAATGTCTAGTCTAGCAATTTGTGAGCAATTTTCTTCTACTTGCATATTTGTGTTTTTAATTGATTCTGATTGCTGATTTAATTGATTGCTATTGATTTCAGGTGCAATCCCCCATTCTTATTTCAAAATAATCAGGTCTCCTTTCTACCAAAATATAAGACCTTTAAAAACTTGAGAAATGTGTATGTGGTTATATTTGTTGATGACTAAACACCTGAGGATCACATAAAATCAAGTAAACTTTATTTGTTAGAGATATGTAAAGTTGGGTATGGTCATGTACACCTGTAATTTCAATATTTGGGAGGCTGTGATAGGAGGATTGAAAGTTTAGGCCAGCCTTGGCCATTTAGGGAGACCGTGTTTCAAAATAAATGAATAAAAAAGGCTGGGAGTGCAGCTTAGTGATAGAATGCCTCTGGGTTCAATCTCCAGTAACACACACACACACACACACACACACACACACACACACACACAGAGTCAGGCATGGTGGTCTGTAATCCCAGTTGTAATCATAACTAGTTGGGAGGCTGATGCAAGAAGATTTGGAGTTCAAGGCCAGCCTGGGAAAATTAGCAAGAACAAAAGAGACGTACAGTACAGAAAGACCAGGAACACGCTTCTCATGAATGTGGGTTTGATTCTGTGCAATAGTCATGGCTAGAGTCCTACTGTGTGCCAGGCACTGAGGCTTATTATTGGGTCAAGAGGAACAAATATAACATCCTTGTTTGTAGGATGATGGGAAAGGAAATGGGTATATTACAGATAATTTTAATGCAATTGTAAAAGGCAACTTGAGACTTATGTAATGTTTGGCTATAATTTTGTTTAAGATGAGCAGTTATATTTTAAAGCTTTTAAGTGGTAATAGATACAGATGTTGAACTGCAATTTTCAAAACTAATAAAAATGACAAAAATTGTCACTGCCTGAGGCACTAATATGTGTGGCCAGTGAAGCCACATCTGCACCATGGGAATGGGAGAAACTGCTGATGTGTCTAATCTCTGAAATGGGTTAATGCTTTATGACTAATTTTTATTAGTGAAATAGAAAGCACATTGTATACTCACTTGCACTTCGATAAATTCAAATATATTTAATTATTATATTGAATTCCTTCATGAACTGAAGAGGGAGTATCTAAAAAAGACATTTAATACGGCCATGGACTGGCAGTGGAGATTTAAGGTGGATTTATTTGATTTGCTTTAATACATGGTTCATAATCATTTGTTTGTTTATTTATTTATTGGTACTAGAGATTGAACCCAGGGGCATTCCACCCCCAAGATACACCCCCATTTTTTAAAATTTTTTATTTTGAAACAGGGCCTGACTAAGTTGCTGAGAGTCTCTCTCAGTTGCTGAGGCTGGCCTGGAACCTGCAATCCTCTGCCTCAGCCTCCCAAGAACTGTGATTACAGGCGTGCGCCACCACGCCCAGCTATTTTTATTATTTTTAAAAAGTCTGAATACTTTCTGTTCTTCCAAAAGAGGGGAGAGAGACTCTTTCAGAACCTGGATCTAGGGCAGTATTTACACTTGCATTTCACCCTTGCTATGGAGATTCGACCTGTATGTGCTACTGCAAATAAATCTCTGAAAAAGAGAATAGCTAAAAAAAATTGCAACTAGATGTGCACCAAATGTTTTTCTAACAGGCAGTTAAACCGGATGATATAAATCAAAAGTAATGATGGCTTTTAAGTTTCCATTTTCTCCAGGTCCATTTCATTTTATGAATCCATCCTCAGGTTTCTTTGGTGACGGGCAGACTTCCTGTCTTTTCCCCCTGCAATCTTGTCATTTTATATCTTCTTTATTCTTTAATTTGAACTTGAATCACAGTAAGTCATCCATGTCATCTGCTCTGCCCATTTTCTTCTTCTACTTTTGCTTTTCGCTCTGCCCCTTCTATATTCTTCCTAAAAATTTTCATGCACAAATAGCTTTTATCGCAACTACCGAGGACTCTTCTAATCTAGAGGTTTTCTTACTTGATAGAATAGGAGCCAAAAAGCTTTCAGCTGAATGGGCTCACTGCATGAAAAAGGCAGTGATTAAATATGTTAATTTGCACTTTGATTTATGGAAATCAAACATGATTAGCCGCATAATAAACATATCTGAAAAATAATGTGGGCTCTCTAAGCTAGAATGAGAATAAGAATCATGAAGAAGAAATGTAATCTGCTTTGGTTATTAACACTTCTCTAGCCTGGATGGACGCAGCACTTTTGACTACTGGAGACATAAATACTGTCCTGCTGGAGAGGGACTTTGGGAAATGTGGCTCTGTATGAGCCTGGTTGGAATTTTAATCTGACTGCTGGTCTGTTTGTTGAATCTGTACATATTTTCAACTCTGCCTTGAATTTCTTCTTATAGTGCCTAGAGAGCCTATGTATCTAAAACTTGTCTATTTTTCTGGGAATATAAGCATGTTTAAACCAATATTTTCATGCTTCTAGAAACATTCTATATTTTGCTGCGTGGCCATAGTTGCACATATATAAACTCTATATTTTGAAAATAACATTCATTAAAAACCAAGAGCGCAGGTGTCCTGCTCCTGAGAGCTTTCCTTCATAATAATTGGGTGTCTATTTTTCTGATCTTTTTCTATGTGTGTAACAGTGGCTTAAACTTTAGTAGGCATCAGAATCTACCAGAGGGATTATTAAAACAGATTGCTGGGTTCGACCCCACAGTTTTTGCTTCACTGTGTCTTGGGTAGGAAAGGTTGATTTTTTTTTTTAAGCACATGCACCTAATACTTAGACCAAGTTTCTTCCAAGTATCCAGGTTTTGCTGACCCTGTTGACCTGGAATTCACACTTTGAGGCTACTGTCTATAAAATGCTACATGTCGGAAATTATTTTTCCTGGTTTACTTTTGCCAAATCTGTCTTGGTAAAGGCATCTACTTGGTTTTGTGTTAAGAATATGGCCTCTAAAGTCAAGCTGCTTAACTTGAAATCCTGTTTTTTTTAATAATAAAAATTATTGCTATTGTTATTTTTATAAAGTAATGTATGTGGTTAAAAAACCATACAGTTCAGAGGCATTTATAAGGAAAAGCAACATTCTCCCTTTCTCTAGTTCCACCTCTAAGAGGAAACCATTTTTAAGTATCTCAGGCATATGCCTCCCTATTGTAAAGTGATATGCTTAAATTGTTATTTCTTTTTTTTTTGTGTGTGGTACTGGGGATTGAACCCAGGGGCGTTCTACCTCTGCGCTACACCCCCGGCCCTATTTTTTTATACTTTATTTTGAAACTGGGTCTCACGAAGTTGTGGAGGGCCTCACTAAGTAGAGAGAGAGAGAGAGAGAGACAGAGAGAGAGAGAGAGAGCTAAGTCTGGCCGTGAACCTGGATCCTCCGGTCTCCACCTCCCAAAGTACTGGGATTACAAGCGTGTGCCACCACGCCCGGCTTAAATTGTTATTTCTTGACTTATCAATTTTAGACATACAGTTATAATGGGAGACGAATCCTTCAATCAATAAACCCAACTTCTCTGCCTCCATCTCAGATGATTCTATTACTATTTTTAGTTCCTTCGTGGAATGCTTTTAGACTCTAAATAGTATTTTACCTTTTTATTTCTTATCTAATCAAATATAGGCAGTATGTCTTGGTCCCTTTATTTTCTCTTTGTGTGTGTGTGTGTGGTACTGGGGATTGAACCCAGGGCCATCTTTTCTGCTATAGAAGCCAAGGACCCCACCAATCCTGAGCTATACCCCCAGCTCTTTTTATTTTTATTTTGAAACAGGGTCTTGTTAAGTTACTAACGGGTAATGCTGGCCTCGAACCTGCTATCCTCTTGCCTCTGCCTCCCAAGTACTGGGATTATAGGGTTAGGATTAGGGTTAGGGTTAGGGTTATATCATGTTCGACTTCCTTTTACTTTTTGATATGAGAATACCAATAACATTATTCTTTCAGTGCTTCCTACTTACTTTCCAAATCTTGTTGTCTGTATTTTCACATTGTCAAAATAAACTTTCATCCTGTTCCTTAACTATACTTGTGGTCATTGTCAATTGTTTGATAAGAACTTGAAAATAAAATAATTTTCTTGGTCTGACGAGATACTTCTTGCACACTAGAGGGTCAAGTAGTGCACAATAATTATACTTTCTATGGTTTCTAACTCTTTGTTTTGCATGGAGTTTGTATTACCTTTCTTTTTTACTTGATTTCTTTACCTTTACCATAGCCTCATTTTAAAATATCACAACAAAATACCATTTATTCTGTTGATTTCCTCCCCCTTTTTTTGGTGCCGGGGATTGAACCCAGGGGCATTCTACCTGTGAGCTACACCACCGGCCCTATATTATTTTATTTTACTTAATTTTATTTATTTTATTTAATTTTATTATTTTATTTTATTTTTTGGTGGTACCGGGGATTAAACCCAGGGGCGTTCTACCTCCGCGCTACACCCCCGGCCCTATTTTTTATACTTTATTTTGAAACCGGGTCTCACGAAGTTGCAGAGGGCCTCACTAAGTAGAGAAAGAGAGAGAGAGAGAGAGAGAGAGAGAGAGAGTGAGTGAGTGAGCTGAGGCTGGCCGGGAACCTGGATCCTCCAGTCTCCGCCTCCCAAAGTACTGGGATTACAAGCGTGCGCCACCACGCCCAGCACCTATTTTTTATACTTTATTTTGAAACCGGGTCTCACGAAGTTGCGGAGGGCCTCACTAACTAGCTGAGGCTGGCCGCGAACCCGGATCCTCCGGTCTCAGCCTCCCAAGCTTGCGCCACCACGCCCAGCTCCTATTTTATTTTTTATTTTGAAATGGTCTCACTAAGTTGCAGCTGGCTATGAACCTGCCATCCTCCTGTCTCAGCCTCCCAAGTACTGGGATTACAAACGTGTGCCACCATGCCTGACTGTTGATTCCCCTTTTGCCCAAAGACTTCCCTCTCTGTTTTTTTTTTTTTTTTGCTTTATTTTATTTATTTTTCTCTGATCTTACATGATCCCTCTCTGTGTCTGTTAAACAGTGGTCGCCCTGGGACTCTGTCACCGCTCTCCTCAGCTGGACCCAGTCTTTCCTATATCTTCTCATTTCTTCTTTCTTGCTTCAGTTCATCCTCTTGCTGAAATGTTTCCTTAATTAACTTCCAAAGAGGGAAATGAAGCCTAGCATGTTTGAAAATGTTTTCATTTAGCCCTTGCTACAGTGTCATCTACCATTCAGTGTTAGGGCTTCTCCCTTCCTCTCTCTCTCTCTCTCTCTTTCTCTCTCTCTCTCTCTCTCTCTTTCTTTTTGTGGTACTGTGATTTGAACTCCAGGGCATTCTATCTCCAAGCTACACCCCAGCTCTATTTTATTTTTTATTTTGAAACAGGGTCTCACTAAGCTAGTGAGGGTTTTGCTGAGTTGCTGAGTGTATTAGACAGGGTTCTCTAGATTAACAGAATACACAGAATGAGTATATTTTTTAAAAAAGGGATTTATCAGATGGCTTACAGTTTGCAGCAATGTAGTCCCAGGTTCTGACTGCACGTGGAGGGTCAGAGGAACCAGTAGCTGGTCGAACGGTCTAAGAGCTGGAGTCTTAGGATTGGAGCAACCACTAATTCA